>VZRU01014260.1:471965-528861 GCA_013398155.1 Pedionomus torquatus
GGCGAGTGTTCTGGGGGGGGGGGGGCATAGTTTAGTGGTGCTTTTGTCAGTGTTAGGTTGATGGTTGGACTTGATCTGAAGAGTCCCTTCCGCCCTAGACAATTCTGTGATTCTGTGACCTTCCGTATTATAGGCTGGCCCTTGCTGTCATCCCTTACTGAGGGGTGTCCAAGCTCTCACATCCTTCTCTCCTGGACCAATGGCTGTCCTTGCTGCACTGTTCTGGACTTGGCCTCACTCACCACCTCCATCAGGTACCAGCCACCTGGGAGACATACAGGACTAGGAAGGACCACAGGCACCCTTTTGGCCTCTGGACATGGCTCATGCCTGGTGAGCCAGCCCTTCCATCCACAGACCCTCATGACCTGCCCCACACCTTCTCTGGGATGTGGTTAAAAAGACCAGGTACTTGGGTGTGGACCTTTACAATATTCCTGGGCAATCTCCTGGAATTTTGAACAGTGAGATTCTGCCTGAGGTGGTGCAGATCACAACTGCAGGACTCCTGTTGCCCAGCTTCCTGCTGTTGGCCTGGTGGGGACCAGTTCACAGAGCCTGGTTGAGCTTAAAATCCAGGCTGTTTATAATATTTTTAATAAATTAATAAATTACATAGGGCGGCTGGGATGGCTGAGTTGTGTTGTACTGACAGTGGTACCAGCTGTGAGTTTAAACAGCTGTCCCTGCCCGAGGAATGCAGGGATTACTGCTGTGGCTGCTGTGATGAAGACCCTGGAAGTGACATACGGCTTTGTAGCCTGTGCATTTTGTGTACTACATGCAACAGAGTGGGATGACCTGTCGTGTTTCATTGAGCACGTCTTTTTTCAGTCCTATGACCTGCAGGGATTCCCAGTTTTAGCACTGTTAGACCTATTAATTCCAAAATTAGAAGGCGGGTTTTGCAAAACACATGACCTTGTCTGATCTTTGATTTTCTTTTATCTTCTATCTTGAGATGTCTAAGTTCTCATTTCTAAGCTTTTCATGGTGACAGCCATGCTGAGAGAGAGATTCAAGCTAGCACAGGCTTCTTTTCTCCGTTTGGTCCCAAAATACCCCTGTTCTATTCTGTCCATCACTCACAGCCACTTCTGATGAAGCATCCCCCAAATCTCTTCTAATACAATATTGTTACATGACTCCTCAGAGTTTTTTATTTCATCTAGCTCAGCTGTATACTCCTATCTTTCCTAATAAATAGAAGGAAAACTGCTTTGCTTTTTCTTTTCTTTTCCCCAACGTTATCTTTTGTGGACCTTCAGAAAATCCAGCAGCTGAATTTGTGATGAAGACTTGTAAAGGCATGCAAACAGATGGAAGTAATTACAACATAGATATTCTTAATGAGTGAAATCTCCACAATTATTGAAGCAAATATTTTGAATTATTTCCATTTAGCAGAAGATATGGCTTTATTGAGTATACTAAGCTTTAAAAAAATGGGAATCAGGACAGCCATGACATCCTCCCACACGCAGAGACAGAAATCTAGAAATAAAACTGCCATTATTTATGGCAGTCAGTGGAAAGAAGAACATCTTACAGTCTGATAGGCTTATGTTGACCATATGATGTGTATCAGTGCCAATAGCTCAGCGGTTTCTTTCATGACTCTCAACCGTGTCTTGCTTCATATTACTGCGTTTAAAATGACTTCTGTTTCAAATGGGTTAATGTAATAATTTGTCTAAATGAAGGAGCATGCATCTGCGAGTGGACATTCTGAAAAGAATAACTCTTACTCCTGTTTTAACAACATTAATGTCAAATTAACAGTGTCCTATTAATAGAGTAAGAAAACCAGATATGCACAAATAGACAGAAATAGCCTGTTTTCTTTTCTAAAGTTATATCTTTATGGTACCCACGGTGAATCTTCACTGTGCAGTTGTTGTGAGAAACCAAGTAGTTTTCATATCACACAACAGTGCGGGCTAAGAAAAAGAACTGAAAGCACCTGGAAGTGAAACTAGCATAACATAATCCATCAAAACTAAAAAGTAATCCGATCATTTCAGTAGTACTGTGTGGTACAAGTAGGTGGCAGCAGTATTCACTGGGTCTCTCCCTGTAATCCTTTTGCCAATTTATATTACAGGACAATTCATAAACTAGTAATTTCTCTTACTGTCTTGTGATAATGCTGCATATATATGATAGCTAAGCACATGCATTAATCACTGTTTTAATTCTACAAGATTTTTTTTGAAAAATCCTAGCTTTTCTTTTATAGTAGAGGTATTATGTATTTAAGGAAATACAAGTCTGAATTTCACAAATTGTGTCTTGAGACCCACAGGTGAAAGACTTTTTTGGTTGTGATCATATGCTTAGGTTGCTCAACACCTTGTCACAAATTTGCCATTCATTCAGTTCACAACTCGCTCCATGTCCTTTCCTGAGTTTCTCATTACAGGGGAAACAAAAAAAAAAGCTGGCTAAAAAATATTTTGTAGCAGCCTACTCCCACGGGAGTGGACTTTGCCTTTGCCCCATGCCCTTTGTAATATACAAACAAGAACACCAGAGGAAGAGGTCTCAGCACACAGCCATTACTTTCATGTGAAAGGCATATGTGGCTTCAACTACGTCATCAGCGCCATAGAGCTTTTTGTTTTTTTTTGTTTTTTTTTTCAGGATTTCATTTTTACTAGTCTCCTGGTTAGCCATCCCCATCAACTGTCAAGTAAGGCCTGGTGCTAGCATGAAGGAGTAGAAATGCACAGCCAAGGTTAGAAAATGAAGATAGCACTGACTCAGCACTGACTGGAAGCAACTTGAACAGATACAAAATAAAATCTTCATTGAGCATGGAGCTGCAGCTGTCTACCACTCTCAAATACATTGGAATGCACTGTGAGTTGAAAGCAAGGTGAAGGCAGGAATTTGGGGGATAGGTCTTCTGCCAAGTCATATTATATCTCTACAATTACAAGTTGCC
Source organism: Pedionomus torquatus (assembly GCA_013398155.1). Classification (NCBI taxonomy): domain Eukaryota; kingdom Metazoa; phylum Chordata; class Aves; order Charadriiformes; family Pedionomidae; genus Pedionomus; species Pedionomus torquatus. The sequence continues at coordinate 474,913 of VZRU01014260.1, forward strand.
TGTAATGTTACTGAAACCTAGGATATGTAACTCATTTTCCTATTGACGTTAAACCAAGGTAAATCTCAACCCCTTACCAATATGACAAATCATATGTTGTTATGCTGTTCAAAACTGCTGGAGAAGTCTTCCGACTGCCAGGCTTCCCAAAGGGCACGGGGCATTCTCATGCTGTGAAATGGCAAGGGTGGGGTGGAAGGGTCCTTTTTATTGCTGCAGCAGAGGGGCCACCTCTTGGTCTCTGTGCTGCCAGCAGAGCAGGCTTATGGTTCTTTGTGGTGTCTACAGGCTGGCTGCTCCTGGTGGGGAAAGTAAAACTGCCCGCAGATACGCCAGCTGCACGATTCCAAAGCTTCGGTTGCTTTGTCCGTCTGATACGCTGCACAGGAATAAAAACCCCAGGTCTTTTGAATTCAAATGAGGAGGAGACAGACCTCCTCATCTGTGCCTCCTGTAGGAGAGATACAAATTTGTAGGGCTAAGAAACGGTTAGCAGACGGTTACTGGCCACTAGAGGGGATCATAGGAGCAGAGAAGGAGTTGAATACACTGTATAATAAATGCCTTCCTGTGACACAAGCCTGCCTACATGCAGTGAACTGTATGGGCACAGTTTAAAAAAGATTGAGAAAAAACAGCACTTTATGCTTGCTTAAGTTGATACGAGAAGCTTACATTGAGTTTAAACAGATCAATGACACGTTTAATTGTTAAAAGTGAAATAACTTCTTTACACAATTTTTTTCATCAGTTGAAATTAATACAGGTTTAACCTGCTCAACTTTCATCTGTAAAAACGTTCTAGCCATTCTTTTACCCTATTAAAAATAGGTACTGTTCTCAGACTTGCAGACATTTAAACAAGTGTAGCTTGCTTGTTTAAAAACTAATCTTAAATTGCTTTTAATCCTTCTGTAAACTCCTTATCTTTAAGGACAATTTGGGAGTACCCACCCTAGGCACTATCAAATTAATTACATCATAATGGAACCAGACTGCAAGTTAAAATTGACCTATATATAATTTACATCAGTCTTTCAAACAGAGTAGTTGTGAAAGATGAGTATACTAATGTGACTGAACCTGAACAGATTTATACTACCTACAGGAATCCTGCCCATCAATTTAAGGGGCCCTACTGAAACTGAAGCTGACCTCCCATCATGAATATTTGATTTAGAAATCACCCTTCTAACATCTCCCCGACCCAACAAGCCACCTGAAGTAGCGACATCAATGTTTTCAATTCAAAATGAACCCTTTTGAGAAATTATACACAGAGATAAGTTCTGCAGAACGAGAATTTCAATTTCTTGAAAATGGACTGCTCTCAACCTACTTTCCTGGGGCACTTATCTCTCTGCACAGAGGCAGGGGGGAGAGGCCAGAACCAGGCAGTCACCAACACCTCGCACAGTGACTGCAACGAACTGACCAGTCCTCTTTTTGCACTACTTGTGTAAGGAGACAGTGGCTCTTCATTGTCCTTGGGTTGGAAAAACACAAATAAGTCACAGTTACAGACTTAACTGCAGAGAGTTGAAGTTACTAAGATTTTAGTCTTTTACTTTAGAAGGAGTAGGTGCCTGGCCTAAATATTTCTTCAGTGAGATGTGATAGTATCTTTTAGCATCACTGATAAAAATTAGTAATTAGTAATTAGACACCTACATTTATTTGGTTTTGTTTTATTCTACTGGTGCATTACAAGGGAGGCGTTATGACTACTGAAAGAACCTAGCTTCCTTTTCGCATAAGTGGAGTCTCACATTCAGTGAGTATGTTAATACACAACAGCATAGCAAGAAAGGTCTTGATCAGCAGCAACTTTACGAAAGGGAAAGCTGAGTGACTCGCGGAATTGCCAGCATCTTTCACCTCTGTCAGGGGTTTCCATTTAGTTGTCTTCTCACTACCAAGATAGTCATCGTACTGTGAGGAACTTCTGAAGTTCTCGTGCATTTTTTTAAGCAGCAAGTGAGACGGTGATTTAGTCTGTAGGTGCCCAGTGAACTTGTGTTTGCAGAAGAGGCTGCTGAGTAAAGGTCATAATTTTGTGGACATTATTCCATCATGAATGAGACTGAAGCCTCAAACTAATGCAACAGAAGTGAGCAAAAAAAGACAGACCTGCAGTACGTCTGGCCCCTGGTACAGCAAATGTTCAGCCTGGCAGGACAAAGCAATGAATATTCCAAGTTCGTATTTCTCATTCTTTTAAAAATAAACTGTGCCCATTTTGCTCTTCAGACCATATGGCATGAATCATTTCAGTGAAGCATTCATCACATCATGATTTACACTGACATTATTTCTTAGAAGTTAAGTGGTGGGACTTCACTGTGAAGAGCTTCATGTATCACAGCCGTTCTCTGTTCTCTTTCACTTGTTTCACTGAAAGGTAACTTTATTCATCCCAGCTCAAAACTAGTGTTACAGGAGCGAAAAATCAAGCACACAGTGTTTCTGCTTTTAGGTTTTCTGATTGAAAATTAACCTCTGCAAAAATGTACACAAACTTTTATTTTATTTTAAGCTTTTATACTCATGTTTGGTGTAGTCATAGGTGCCTGTTTGATACTTTTCCTGTTTTCATTTTAAGAAAGTGCAACAGAGAAAAGCTTTATAATAATTTCATTAAAATATGCTGAATATTTAACTGACAAAGAAGGTACGTGACCAGGTGGGTGAGTTGCCTGAGAGGGATTCTCTCAGGTCAGAAACCTGCTAATGACTCTCCACAACCTATGTCAATAACTCTGGAAGGCTGCAGAGTTCTCCAGGAAAGCATATGCGCAAGGGCACACAAGCACTATGCTGCCTCCATAGGGAAACCAGGCATATAGATTTGCAAAAAAATCCCTCTTTCAGCTTATGGCTCTTTTTTTTAATCACTGCCTGGTTCTTTATTCCATGGATTCACCACAGTTAAGTCAATTTTCTGTGGTATTTTCCCCCTATTGTCTTCCTTCAGGTGAGAAGAGAAATCAGGGCAAGGAACACCTTTTGCATATAGTAAGACAAAATGATTTCTCTGCTAGTCATGTACACAGTGTAACCTTGGGAAATTGCTTAAAACTCTTCGTGCTTCAGGTGTAAAAACCAGTGTAGCTGTGTAGCAAAGACTGGAGATCACAACTTAATAAATTTAAGAAATAATAATCATCGTCATACTCTCCTCAACTGATAAAATGTAAAGCCTCAGAGTATCTGTCCTAGTTAAAATAAAAGACAGGAAACATGGGATATTCTTAAATGATGAGAGTATTTACTTTTACAAAAAACCAAACCAAACACAAATCAAAAAATCATAAAGTGGCAAATGTTGGGTCTTGAATGTAAAGCTGAGACTTTCAAAGCATGAGACATCCATTCCAATGGGGCTTGACTCACAAGTCATACTTCACAATTTGTAGCAAAACTGGATTCTTAACATATTGGAATAAAGATTTTTAACAAGCTTCCATCTGTTAAACCAGCGAGTTGGCTTGGTCTGCTTATGCTTGCTGTTTTAATAAATAGCCAGCATCATTTTTCAAACCACAGCTTTCAAATTAGTTTGGAGGATTTCAGCTTGCACTGGTTGAGGCCAGTCCTGAAAGGTTTACATTGCTTGTATGATTGGAGGAGCCTACGCCACAAAGAGGGCCCGGCCTCACAGCCCAGTGGCTCGGAAGAAAGGCATAGCAGTGCCAGTTAGGAAGGGCGGGCTGAGAAGTGACCTCAGGATAGCCACTTCCTTGACTAATGCTAGTGCAAATGAGACGTAATTGGTCTCCAACAGGAAGGGAGTGAACCGCTAAAGTCCAAAAGCAACTCCCTGTCTGGAAGGTGTGTTTGCCACAGAAAAAAAAAAAGCTACTCTGTTAGTATGGGAAAATGAAGGCATATTTGTCTTTTTGGTTTTGTTGGTTTTGTGTTTTTTTTTCAACACAAATGAAGATGTCAACAGTGTACATGACATTAAATTCTTGTTTTTCCCTCTCTGAAAGAAGACGCATTTCTAATTTAAAGGCTTCAGTAGTGCACACAAGCAGTTTTCAAGGAGCCTAGTAATGCAAAAGCTTCAACAAACAAGATCAGAACCCAGTGTTTTGCATTCTCTGACGTAAGTTCCCTTCTAGGTAGGGAATTAAGCTTCAAATCAAAGTGTGACCTGAATGTAAATCAGCATAAAGTTGTGATTCTGAAACTGTAAACAGGGTACTCACCTGTTAGTGTACTAACTAGGAAAGTTAATAATGATGTATCAATAAAGGGTACTTATTGATAATCATGTTGTGATGGGAAAACCCAACAAACTTCCCTGGCTAACACAGCACTCAGTACTGCCAAATTGCCTTTTCTTTCTAATCACTGTATATGAGAACAGAAAAAACAATATCCTAAATTGTTTTCTTTGGACTACAGACATGAAATTAATAACCTGTTGTACTTACACTCATTAAAACTGAAAACTGCCAGAGTTTGTATATAACATGACTAAAAGAATCTGAAGAGGAGAGAGACAACAAGATGCTGCGAGAAGGGACATTTAGGGTATATGGGGATTTTTAAAATCATTTTGTATATTAGTTTTAAAGGTTAAAGCAAAGCATCAATGAAGTTAAGATGAATGCTTGTGGTCCGGAACAAAGCATTCAAAAAGCCATCAAAGAGAAATCTATGGGAGTGGTGATTAAAAAAAAAAAAAAGTATTTAAAAATCTACCAAATGTTAACATCTAAAACAATATGCATGCTAGAAAGGCTGAGCATGCTTGCTTCATGCTCCGTGCCTCTGAAGTCCTGAGTGCAACAACTATACAAAATAGGAAGTGGTGAGGATTTGGGTGCTGGCCTCTAACCTGTACCAGTAGAGGTTTTCTTACGAGACAACAGAAAAAGGAAAAGAATTGTCCAGTCTGTTGTCTCTTCTCCATCTTCTCTGTTTCCACATCCAAGCTCATCAGTCTCTCATGCATGCTTTCCTGGGGCGTTTGATCCAGACTATTTCTCCTATCCATCTCACTGTTGTCCTTGATCCCTGTTTCCCTCATGAATGTCAAGAGACTGCAAAGCATGGAAAGTACTAAAAGTTCAGTTAAATGGTTGCTTAAATAGTCTAATCTCTGTGAAGCAGCAGAGCCAACTTGGCTAAAGTAAGAAAAAATTGAGTAATTTAAAGGAGTCTGAAGCATTTGAGCCCAAATGATTGAAGTTTGACAATATTAGAAGCAGCTAAAAATGTATGACATGGCCTTTAATGCATACAGTTTTCCTGTAATACAAACACACGTACATACATGTATGTATGTATACATAAAAACAGGTCACTAATTTATATTTGAGGTTCTGGGTTTTGGTTCTTAGGCTTTATTTTTCAAATTATTTACCTATGTACTGCTTTTGTCAAAAGTTCTTAACCTAATCCTATTGGATCCTCCAAGAAAAAGAAAGAAGATATTTTTAGAAAGGTCATTTTGCTTTGCCTTGAACCATAGGCCTTTTTTTTTTTAATAGTAACTCAGCCTTTTAGTTTTCTTTCACCCCTCTCACCACCTCTGTTGCTATTCCTTGAGAACTGTGGGTGGCCGATGAAGCAGCGAACATCACATGATGTCACTTAGCAACATGATGTTCATAAATAGCAACTATCATTTTTCTAATGGCTATTTTTCCTCATCAGGAAAAATGCTCAGACCCAGGCCATTCTGACAGTGCCAAATTCTTCCTCTGACCTTCCAGCGTATTTGTTGTTTATGCTTTCCTTTTTGGGGGTCCGTTTGCAAATGATAACATCTGATGCTCTCAGAAGGCTTCTACTATATTTCTGAGTTTATTAGTAGCACATAATGACAATAACTGTTAGCATCCTCTCACTTTCCCCAAATGCCTGCATTGCATAAAGCTCAGCTGACCTCAACATACTGTTGGTGAGATGAAATCGGAAGAATCAGCCACAAATTACTCTTTTCTTTTTTTTTTTAATGCCTTTAGGGAATACTCAGGAAGCTCAGAAAGTTTTCAATTTTTTCAGGAAGAATCTGGCAGGATTTTTGTGCATCCTCTTAATGTGAGTACAACCCTTTAAAATATTGCCTATGCCGTAAAGGATTGTCTTTGTTAAATAATAGAGTTTTGCCAATAGCATGTCTTCACATGAGTTATTAAGACAGAAACCAGAAGATATGGTTATAAACTAAGAGAGCTAAAATTGTGCAAGCTTTTGAAAAGGATCTTGCAAAAAATTGCCTAGGAAATACAGCAAAATTATGCAACCACCTAAGCCCAGCTTGTCCCCAAGGAGATCTCTGTCTGAGAACACAGGAAAAAACCCAAATCCTGCCTGTGCAGCATCAGTTACCCTCTCCTTAACCATATGGCTGCTCCTCAAAGAGTTGGGGGCTCTGTAACTAAGAAGAGGGAGTAATGTGGGTGAAACCAAGAGACAGTCAGCACACGCGTGTGACGGCTTCCACAGATCCTCCAGCTTCTCTGCAAATAACTCTTTTCCCTTCCTCTATTTGCATTGCTAGTCCATACACCAAGTTACTAGTGACTAAATTACACAGCCAGGGAAAAATGTCTGGATTTTTCCCTCCCTTTATTGTTTTTTTGATTTTTTTTTTTAATGTAATATGCTGTGGAACACAGAAGTAAGGAAGACTCAAGTTCCCTTTTATTTCCAAGACATTTTTTGTCATTCATACCTTCTTTCTGCAGATCTGCGTTTCATTTCTATAAAACTGAGGCGGGGCAGGAAGGAACCTACATGAGAAACATCTCCCATCAGCAGACTGTTGCTACCTGAGCCATGTCAGGGCCACAAGCTCCTATCTGAAGGGTGACAGTGGTAAAACCACTAAAGCAGTGTCAAAATTTTAACTTCAGTGTGTCTGGTGGGAGCCAGAGGAATATGAACTGCAAAATACGCCACTTCCTCTTGTTTGAGGGAAGTAAGGGCAGAGGTACTTAATCGACAGCTCTCAAATAGTCTTCTAAAACCTTTACATTCAGTTTAACAGGAGAGGCAGATACGGGGATCTCTGTAATCTATTACTTTCTGCTGTTTCTTCCCCCAGGCAATCAAAGTTAAGACTTCTGTCATGAAAAATTAATTAATCCAAGCTGGACTTTGGTGTAAATTCTGCAGGCTGAGAAAATGAATGAGATTACGGCCTCTGCAAATGCATGTATTACTCCCTGATAATGCAAGAAGATTAAAAAAAAAATAAAAAATCACATTTTAATTACTATAGACACAATGTGATTACTTACAAGAAATCATTGCATTCAGGATGTGCTGGCTAGAGACATAAGAAGAGCAAGTCCTTAGCCTGACTACTTCCCAACATATTTTTATTTGCCTCATAGTTCCTTTACATGTTATAGTGTGCATTAGAGTTGGAAGACATGGCTAAATGAAGGACAGATTGCGGGGTGTAACAAACCAAAGTCACAAATGAGCTGCAATGACGAAGATTTGGGAAGGAAGAGTATTGCATGTTCTCTGTATGTCAGTAGATGGTGCTCTGTATACTGTCTACATACACAACGTATCTGCACAGAGTGTTTTTATAGATAATGACTGTTATGTGGAATGGGAAGGACTTCTGGGAAGAAAAAGTGTATTAAATTCAAGTTATTTATAATTGTATCTATTTTAACTTTTTATTTTCTAACTCCTTTTTCTGTTCAGATGTCTTCTTAGGGGGTATTTGCTTCAGCAGATCTTCTGGCTTCTGTATCAGCATATAAAATAGTAAATAAAATCAAACTAGTAAATAAGTTTGCTTCACAACTTAGCTGATTTTCATTGTAACCCACATACACACAGCTACATGTAGCTCCATGTGGAGATCTATTTAGATCCTTAAGGTCCATTCCAGCTCTAACCATTCTATGATGATGATCTGACAACGATATTCTTTAACAGTCTTTCAAAACCTCCATTTTAGACATACACTTGCTTGTAATACATTTTATCCTAGCTCTTGATGCTGATCTTCACAAATTATCATTCCCCTTACTTGATCTCATCATTAGGTGACTCCTAAACACACGTTAGTATTATTTAGGCATTTTACTGTAGGAGGGTTTGCTCATCCCTGTGTTATTTTTTTATAATATAGGCATCCATTCGAACACCACGCTACCTAAAAAATTTCCAATTGTAAATATGAATAAAAAAGTACGTAGAGTTGAGACACAGCTGAACCTTGTGTTTCCTATTGGCTTTACTAAGATGAAGAGTTCAGCATCTTGCAAGACAGGAACCTTTCTATTTGGTAACAGTTAAAATCACAGCACGTACAAACTACTCATAGTTCCTTGATGTCCATGGAAAAGTTCCTTTGTGCTAAGACAGTGAGTACACCATATAGGCACTCAAGGATCTTTTCACCACTCCTTTGTCACACAGGTTTGGCACTCCTTTTTCTAAACAAAGAGATAAAACAAAGGTAGCAAAAAAATATTTTTAGACAGAAAAAAAAAAAAAAGGTTTTAGTTCGTGATTCCACTGAGACACTGCTGAGTTTCAAGAAGTTAAATACAGCGGACAGAAGGGAGGAGTTATCAGGATAACATGCTGGAGCAGAGTCTCCAGGTCAGTTTTCAGCTCTGTCAGACTTTGCAGACAAGTTCATGGAGGTGCTCAAATCTTCAGCTAGGTTTTGCATGCTGCAGCTGTAATGCATGCCCTGAGAGTGCCCAGCCTGTACTCCATAAAGCATGACAAGACTTAGATGTTGAAGAGTGAATTCCTAAGACTGAGTGATCTGAGCAGACGATAGGTTGGTTATCCAGTAAGAATCATTGAGGGGCTGACTGAGAAGAACAGTGATATTTGGATCCTTGTAAAAGTCAAATTCTTTTTTAGCTAAGAAAAGAGAGCTGGAGACGGTACACTTCAATTCACTATCCCAGCCAACAGGCTGAGACTTTCTTAAGCAAACTCTCTTCTTGAAGACCATCAATTATGAATAAATTGGATTCACAGAGAAATTTCTGGAACCTAGTCCTCCCCTGCCCAGCTGCATGCCTTGAAAATGCATCTTTTGGACACAGCAAATGTGTGTTCTATAGAAAGCAGACTCCACTAAAGAAATTTGTTAGAACACCTGGTGGATGGAGCAGTCACCTCAGAACCATCACACCAGTGCTGATGGGGACCAAGCCTGAGAGCTACAGTCCATGAGCTTACTCAGGCTGAACTATGGGGAGCACCTCACGTAGCTGTCTTACACTGAACTTACACTCCAGATTTAGGTAGTAAATCAAGAATCATGGATAAAAAAAGGATGAGGAACCTCTGCTTTGTGAATCCTGGCAGAGCTCCAGAACTGCCCAGCAGCTAGCTCTTTGATAGGGTTGCAACTTGATGCACTTGTCTGTCTGTTCACCAGATAATATAACTTGACACTTTAAATGCTAGGTATTGAGTGACTTCAGGTGCCTTTCCTTGTTGAATAGATAAGGCAACTGAATTTATCTGCAAGTGCCTATGGAGACACTTGAGGAAAAAAAATACTTGCTCTGAATTTAGCCCACAACCCCTGTGAGACTCAGTTGGCTGTGAAATGGGACTACTCTCACATCCTCACTTCCTGGAAGTATTGTAAAGGAAACCACTTGGCAAGATTCAGTAGAGGCAGTCCCACTGTACAGAAAAGGTGGGAGGTTAGTGTATTTGATAGAATGTGATACTTTGATGAGATACAGATTTCAGGAGGAGAAAATAAGTTTACAGCTGAAAATATTAAAAGAGTTTCTTTCTAGACATTATAACTGTAGTAAACAGTTATAAAGAAATGACCAACTCTGGAATCACAAGGAAGATTAACAGCTTTAGTTTTATATGCTAGCAGCCAAATTCTTTTCTCACTTAGTGAAATTCATCCAGGCTTCTACTCTCTAACTTTAGTGAGTTACTCCAGATTTAAACCAGTGTAGGCAAGGGCAAGTTAAAAATACTTGTGCCACAATTGGCCTTGGAAAATACATTTCTCCATGATAGACATTAAACTGACTGCTGAGGCAGACAGCATGTCTTGCCCATAGTCATTTTGTATTTGCTTCTTTTCCTCAGTCCTTAAAATGAGTTCATGACTTCATGGCTCAAGAGTAAATACATTATATAATGAATACACTTTTTATTCAATATTTGGAGGAAATTAAAGAAAATGTTGTATGTAATAATACTGCATGGAAAAAGCAAAGATAATTATCTGATGAGAGAGTTAATGTGAAGGATACGAAGTTAATCCTGTGGTCTGAGGTAAATGGCAGACAATCAAGTAAACCTAATTAACATCATAAAAACAAAGACAAACAAGCATTAGCCCACCAGCTCTTGGCAAATCTATTATTTTCTTCAGAATACCATTGCTTGAAAAGGTTAGGGCACATATACTCAAATAAACCCAATTCCATAAATGAATCGTCACATTGTACTGCTGAAAAAGTATCAGTAAAGACCTCTTAGTTCCATTTATAGAATGTTGCTTAAATGGATTTCCTTTTCATTTGGAATAAGAAAGGGGGTTTTGTTTGTTTTGGTTTTAAATAAAGCTATCATGCTTTAGCCAAATTTGACCCAGACTTTCAATCTGCACTCTTGCAAGCAAGTCCTTACTCATGCAGATAGATCTTTGGAAATGAGTTTTGCCTAATGGCATTTCCTACCCATTACTCCAGTACATGAACATAGCACAAGGAGAGGGGGATTAGTGAGAAAAGAGAGAAACCACACAATCATTGCAGTAATAATGATACTGTATTTCAGTGCAGACAGTTAAATGAGAGTAACTCTGCTGCTTTAGGTGTACTTCACCATTTGCATCCATAATCATTAAAGGTGAAGCATCAACAGCCGTGGAGAGCTCCTGAAAATAAGTATATTTTCTGTAGATGATATTTTTGGTTGGGAGGAAGGATTTGTGACATTTTCTCAGGGGTTTTGCAAAGCAAATATACATAGGTATGATTAAATTTGACTTCTTGTCATCCTGTTGCTTCCTTCTGCTGTTCATTAAAAGCTGGAGGACTCTCCATCACTTGATAGCACTGTGGATAAACATTATGAGAGGTACTTTGAATGTGACAAGGGTCATTTCTTCACACGGACAGAATATCAAAAGATGGACAATACAAAACATTTTTTAAAAATGCCCATTTTCCTAAATTAACATAGAATCAGAAGCTGTTTTGAAAAGTATTTCTTTTCCTCTACAGGAGCCATCTGAAGTGAACAGAGTTTCCTCTCTCAGATGAGGATTACCAGATAAAAATAGCTATCTGAATGCTGAGAAGGGAAAAGGGTAATAGAGTATTTTCTTTTTTTTTGCTATTCATACAGTACACATATGCTGCTTAAGAATTAGCAGTCCAGTTATTTCATTATGTTGATTATTAAAACATAAGTAAAACAGGGTGCTAGCCCTGAATCCTTGTCCCTCTTCAGTGCTAACCTGGCAGGAGGTCTTTCCCAGGGAAAGTCAGTGAGGATTTTGCCATATGTAGCAGGAGGGAGTGTCTGGGAAGGCACACAGTAGCAACACAGAGAATAGGAGACGACTGGAAAAGAGAACAGTTTTTCGACTTTAAACTCAGGTTTTGTGCAAAATATTGGGTGCTTTGACCATGATTTATAGAATTAAATGAAAATAGCTATGAACTTTAAAATTTTGTTGTGCATAAGCATGACTATCTTGGACTGCTTAACTTTTCCATGCATTTTGGGTTGTTGTACTTTGTGAAACGTATTACCCTTTTCCTGTTAATCCTTCGTGTTTGGTGGGTTGTTTTTTTCTTCAGTGGTTGTTTTTTTCTCTTCCTAATGACAAAGCACTGTCTAGTGCGATTTATACAAAATTCATCCAACTATTAGTCGTTATTGGAAACTAACAGAGTAGAGAACTCACTATTAAGAAATAGGACAAGTCAAGAGGGATATGTGCACGTAGTAAAGAGGTGGCATGGAATGACAGGAAAAGGGCAGCAGCTTTAAATTAAGAAAGGAAAATGATGTAATAATGATTAAACCACAAAACAGAACTCCAACACAGTGAATGAGCAATGAAAATAAGGCAATAAAAAGGAGTACTGAACTAGTTCATGAGACATGTTATTACAGTGAACATTATGCTAGCGCTGTTTATTTTGCTTAGCATTATGGCCACCTTCAAGGTTGCTATGACAAATGTGTGTCAGCGTTTAACGGAAAGTGAACATTTTTTTTTAGCTAAGAAGGCATCCACCAGCTCTCTGCCTACTCAATTTCCTAAATTACATGCCACATAATTTTAACTTTATTGGCACTAGACAAATGTTAACGTTAACCGCTCATGGGTTAAAACAGTGTTGGAAATATTCAGTGTGTTTCTCTGTTGACATTCCTCTATCCGAATGTTGAAATCCACGCAGTTTTGCTTGAAATACGTATTCACTCAGAACATATAGCACAATGAGAGTGCCCTAACTAAGAAGTTCTACTAATTAAAGGGCCAATCTGGAGATAAAATGAATAAATACAGCTTCTACTGGATTTAAGGGAAATTAAAGTTGTTTTCATAACTGGCCTTTCAATGACATTTCTTTTTCACGGCACTGAAAGAATCTTATTCATGTGTGACTAAGTGACACTAAAATTTATGCAAGCTTCTTACAGCAGAGGGAGTAAAGGAGGAAAAGCACAACAGGGTTTCTCCATGCAACTTACAAAAACATTATCAATGTGGTTCATTCATTGAGCAATGACAAACTCAGAGGCCCGTTACCAGCTGGAATGGACGTCCTGAACCAAACAAAGAGGGAAAGTGGAATTCGGGACAACCACAGTCTGAAAGTGAGCTAAAAATAGAGCACGAGACCATTGGAGCACAACACACAGGAGGGTCACGCACTGTCAGTGCCCCTTTTCCAAGATGTTATGTAGTGAACCCATTTATAAAGGTTACACTAGGGATTTGGGAGCTCTGGTGGCACAGAAAGCAGGTGAGGTGTTCCCACCAGGCCTATCAGAACACACAGGGGCAGCAGGAGAAGGTGAGATTAGCCTTATGGCATTTGAAGCTGTGCACATAGTGCTTAATGAAAATGCTAAATGGCAATAAAGTAGAATCATAGAATCATCCAGGCCGGAAGGGACCTCCAAAGGTCATCTAGTCCCTCCTGATAGTAGTGTCACGATGGAAGTTCTGAGGTAAGAAAAAAAAGGTGGTGTAAAAAATTAATGTAGGATCGGGGAACCCATCTAATCAGACATTATTTCAAATGGAATGGATCAGCTTCCTCTGTTGGGACCTCAGGCTGAAGGTACACTTCCTTCCAACCTGATAACTACAGATTTTTATGGTATTATTGCTAAATACCTTTCTCTTTCCTGAAATGTCGCTTAGGAGATGCTATTCTTTTTTTTTTAATTTGTTCCTAGGGGATGATTGGTAAAAAATTCTGTCACGGTCCATACATCTTAGCGCAGGATTGCAATATCATTGCTGGGGTGCCTGATGAAATGTAACGCTGTCACCGCTAGACTAACAAAAAGCACCAGGAGGCTTCAAGTCACACCACAGGAACCTGTCAGACTACAAGTGGTATCGATCATGTTCTTGTCTGATGTTTGTTGTCAAAGATTCAAGCTCATAACAGATGTCCTGAAGAGCTGGCCATGACCCTGTCAAAAGGACTCTAAAGCAGCATGCACATAGAAAAGAGCAAACGTAAAAAAAAGTTGATGGTCTACAGGTAGCAAACAGCATAAGAGCCTAACCATGTACAGTTGCTGCTCAGGGAACACTGTACACAGGCAAACAACTGAGAATGAGAAAAGAAAAAAGTCCACTTTTCTGGGATGTACTTGGTGATGGGAGAGGAGCAGAATCATCTGGCTGTGGAAGTTTTGCTTCAGATACCACATTCTATGTTTCAACAAAGAAGTGGATATTTTTTCCATTCCTGGGGACCCTGCCCCACTGAAACTTTTCATGCTGTGCCTCCGCTGAGTGCTCACAGAGATATTTGTCTTGGTGGAAGAACTGGAATGGCCGTGATTGAGTTGAATGCAAGAGCAGAACTAATGCAAGGGTTGAGCAAGGTTGAATATCAAGCTGCCAAGGTAAACCCCATTTCTGCTTTCTCATTCTAGTCCACTAATAGCTTGAAAAAAAAAAAATGGAAGCAACCTTCTATAGTTATGTTTAGCATCAGCCCTCAATAACCCATCAGGAGCTATTGCTCCTGTAGAAGACTGACAATAAAACACTGTAGACAATGTCTTTAAATGGCATCTGGCTGATCAACTGTTCACTGACATACCTATAGGGTGTAAAAATCGCGTAATTGTAAAAAAAAAAAAAATTCACTAAAATCGTAAAAAGCTAGTTTTTTGAAGAAAAAAAGACTGCACTCAGGAGTTCTTTGCAATTTTACATCCCGAGTGCCTGACATGTATGACTGCTATCAGCTCCTTATTCCCACATATAATTCACTTGGAGGATGCTACCAGAGAAGACTCATTTGGGAGGAATCCTTTCTTCAGTCCTGATTTGACATCACAAATTACTGTCAACTGTCATCTAACAAGTATCATAAACAGAGAGAGGTAAGACACTAATTTTTCAAATATTGTGAAGATATGCAACAACACAGCAGGCTTTTAAATACTTCGGCATCCTAGGTATGTCCACTGACAGCAAAAGAAGCACCTGTTGATGCCTACCTCCTCTTGACAAGCTTTTTCCACTTTTGTAACGAGTCAAGATGAGAGTGAACTGACCATCTTTCATGATCTTCTTTAAACTGTTGCTGTAGATGTGCTTTTGGCAAGCTACTTACTGTCTAAAAAAGTAAACAAAGGACTCACTGAAAAATTATATTAGCATATTGTTACCAGCGACATTTCAGAAGTTGTTTAAAGTCTGGTAAGTGGCTACCCAAGCACATCAGCACCTGGTGAGATTACTGCAAGTACAGTTGATCTTCCAAATCAGAGATATAGTTGAGTCCTAACTACACTACGCAGTGGAACTAGAAAAAAAGAAAAAGTCATTGAAGAATGGACTGTGGCTGATAAAGTGCCATCTGATCGTCCATGTTAATATGCAAACTGAAATTCCCCTTGGGCTACATGCACAGATGTCAAAGTTCCACCAAGGCCTGGCAGAATATTCACCAAATGCTCACAGCCAAGACTTTCATCTCAAGTGATGTTGTGATAGTATGTCAGTCACTCTGTTTTTGCAGACATGAATCACTCATGATGTCAGCCTTTCCTAAATGACCTTCACAACACATGGGAGCAGTTTCATTTAAATGTTCTTACATCCAGTTACCACACACACAGTTTTGAACTGGGCATGCTTAAAAACCTTCTCTATGATATAATCATTAATTACACAAAGTGAGATTTTTCACACGTGCAAAAATTTCAGAAGGCACGTAATTCCAGAAGAGGTCCACACACATAGCAGGATCTAGGTGGACCATTTACATAGGTGTATAACTTTGATACCTTGCAAAAGACAGCCCAATAAGGAAACCTATATTTGTTAAAGGTTCATTTGTGGATAAGTGATGGTAACACAAGTCATACATGATTTAGTACATGCTATTTGTGAATTGAAGAGCAAGCCCATACAGTGTTCATTCTAGGTCTACAAAAGACTCCACTGTATTACCTAAAGATTGCCTGCTCCTTGAAGGGGAAGGCTTTTATATCATCCTCAGAAGATTAAAAGTAGATTTTTCAAGTGCAGGTACTTAGGAAATAGAGTGAAAAAAATACCAATCAAAGGATCAGGGACTTGACAAGCACAGGGAGTTTTGCACTTGAGATGGAACTGAAGCCTAAAGCCTATGGGAATGTTAAAGGTAACTTCTAGATCACGCTTCAGCCAATTAGAAGTGCCTGCACTGGTCAAAGTACATCGTAAAGGTTAGTTTGGAAGATCTGAAATGGCTCTAAGTCATCTAGAAATAGAAAGCTCAACTGGTTGAGCATGTTTTCTAAATTATTGTAAATAATAGTAACAGTCCTAACATACTGTCACAATACAAATCTGCTGGCATCCTCGCCCTACTTTTTCCTACATATACAAATGTACATGTTACAGAAGTTGAAAGGTAGAAACAGAGAAGGCAAGGAGAGAA
This sequence comes from Pedionomus torquatus, assembly GCA_013398155.1. Lineage (NCBI taxonomy): Eukaryota > Metazoa > Chordata > Aves > Charadriiformes > Pedionomidae > Pedionomus > Pedionomus torquatus. The sequence continues at coordinate 491,046 of VZRU01014260.1, forward strand.
TGGAGATAACTATTGCAGTGAAGGAGTTTCAGTAGATACGAATGGGCCACAAATTTGGGATATGAAGTCAGAGTGAGCCTTACAGCTCCAGTGGCTGACAATCAGAACTCTGATGCCAGTGTGACCTTTCCTCCCACCCAAAGGTGTATTACGGCAACACTGGAGAGTGTTGCACAGAGCAGTACAACCAAGATACCCACCCCCACCTTCCCTCAGCTTCCTGGCTGGAAGGAGAGATCGAGTTACTTTATAGGATTTTTTTGTTGTTGTTGTCAACAATCTTGGAGCAAACCTCACCTACTTTACTTACAATGCTCTAAGGCCTCAAGGTACTGCTTATGAAGAAATGAGATCTGCAGTTAATAACTATAGGAAGGCAAACTGTCAGCGGTTAGAACTGCCACCACACTCATCAATGTTTGAGTCAGCTCAGAGGCATCAGGCTGAACAAATGAGGACAGAGTGGAAAGCAAAGAGGTAATGAGTCTAAAGGGAAAGGTGACTTCAGGAAACAAGCACTTTTCAGAAAGACTAGCAGATCAATGGAGAAAAAAGCTACAGAAAGCATGAAATCATCAAGGATAGCTGGGGAAGAATTTGAGTCATGATCAGCGTGTTACTGAGTAAGCTGATGAGCCAGAGCTAGCACTTCAGAACTGGCTGGAGGTAAGCTAGGAGGCATCCATAGACAACACCATACCTGACAAGCAAACAATGCAATTCAGGTACTTTCAAATTTTCTGGGACCACAAAAAGGTCCAAAGCGTCAAGAACATTTCATTATTCTAAACTTTTTAAGACAGAAACAGGACTAAACACTTTGTAAAGTAAACAACTGGCATTAATATAGTTAAAATATATTCTAGTAACCATTTAAGATAAATGGCATCTAAGGATGGATAGTCACGTGCAGTAACATTACTTTGGTATTTTTTTAGGAGAGGCACGAAGGGGAATGACTCAATCTTCTCAACTCCCCAGTGATCCTTTAGCTCCATTCTGTGGTAGGTAGAGGGCCCCAGAGCCACAGCAATACTGGCTGCTCACTATGCCCCTCTCAGGACCCCCCTGTGCAGTCTCACCCTGGCACAGATGCGCTGGTGGGAGTGTGTGCACGTGCCTTCCAAGTACACTCTGCTCAGGAAACTTACCTCAGTTTCCAGCCAGGTTTTAGAGATGCTTTTTAAACTGGATTGGTAATCTGGAAAAGATTTGGAGGGCCTGACTTATTTTTATTTTTTTACTAAACTGTCCTAAAGTTAGTTAGCAGCTCTGGGAAAACATTTGCTGTGCCAAAAGAGCATGTGAAGCAGCTGTTCAGTACTTATGCAAACACCTGTGCATATTTTTAAGCTTACTAACAGTTGGAATAGCTTTCCCCCTCACCTCAATACCATGCTAATACTTATTACTTATATTGAAGCCTTTGTTCATGAAAGATATTCATATTTTAATAATTCTGTCAGTGAAGAATACTGAAGTATAATGATGACATGACTAAAATGACAATCTTTCTATGGTACTTGAAACATTCAAGCATTAAGATCAGGATTGCCTCCAAATCAGAGATCAGATTTAGCAGGCACAAAATCACATCACTTTTTTGAGGCTGCTCTCTTGCTTCTCCAAAATCTTCATTTTCTTGAAAAACAAGCCACAGAATTGCTGATGCTGTAAGTGATTTTGGAGATTGCAAAGTCCAACCCCAGCTGCTCAAAGCAAGGTCGGTTTGAGCAGGTTACTCAGTGACATGCCAACGTGAGTTCCAAACCTCTCCAAGGACGGTGACTTGTCCACCTCCCTGGGCAACCAGCTCCAAATGCACTAAAGCCCTCCAGATACTCCTTCACAACCGTTGACTTCAGAAATACTCACTAACACAGGTAACACAGAGATGTCTGTGCAAGCCTGCCACAAGCTAAAATCGTTCAGAAGTCTGAAAAGCACTGCCACTTCAGAACAGGATGTTAACTGAAATACCTGGAGCACAGTCAACCTTCAATATAAATCAATTAGCTATTCATCTATGCAAATCCCAGACGGGCACTATATAAGAGGAGAACTGTTCTGTACTATGACTTGATGGATTTCAGAGACAGGAGGAGAGCCAGGACCTGGACTGTAACAAACCTTACATATTTACTCAGGTACACAATGAGGCTCAAATACCCTGGGGAGGTCAGAAACTGCACAGCTGTGTTCAGAAAGTTTGAAATCTCTTGTGAATGCTATATCTCTTGTCAGCTTATCCCAAAGAAGTTAATTTTGTGAACAGGGCCCAGACAATGCTCCCCTTTCTCTGCACCCCCCTCCATTCCCATTATTCCACACACACAGAATTTATCCTCTGTCCCACACTGTACCTCTTCAGCTGAGGATCACCATTTTCACATCTCGTGCCTCCACCAATTTCCAGGCTTCTAAGAACTCACTGAAGACCACAAGCCCAAGGAAGAAGGCATAGTCATTTCTTCATTCTCATGACAGAAGTATTCCTGAAAGAAAAAGAGCTCTCCCTTTCATAAGCAGCATTTTTAACACATAGCTGTAAGGTTATGGAAAACAGAAAGAGTAGATCCTGCACAGCTGGGGACTCAACAGCATTTCTAGTGCTGTTGAAGGTCAACAGTGACAACCCTCCTAAACTAATGTGTTCCACCATGTTGGTTTCAACAACTGTTAAAAATTATTTAACTGTATTATTGATGTGATTGTTAGAGCAAGAGAGCAAACCAGGAGTTGTTTAGAGCTTCGGGGTTTGTTTTTTCCCCTCCCTTGGGTAAGAGTTGCCCAATAATTCACTGGAGAGTTTATCTCGTTACCTACCTTACAGTCATAGGCAAATAGGCAAGAGACAAATGAAAGTTTAGGTAAAACCATATCACACTCAGACATCAGCTCTTTAGATTGGTCAGCTGTGGCTGATAGACAGAACAGAGAGAACTTCTCAGCATTACTGTATTTGAGAGAGATGCAATACTTTGTATTGCTTTGGCCCTTGCAATACAACTTTTCAATATTATTTATGATGGGCTTTCAGTAATCAGCAGCTATAGTCATCAGATGCACACGTAGCCTGTAAAAATTATATGCTGACAGATGAAGCTGAAGATGACTTCAGACAATATAAAAGGAAAAATGAACAGATTACAGAAAAAGCATAGGAAAGATCAAGTCACTGTAACACTTCCCTCATAGGCAATATAAAGCGAGAACAGAAAAGCACCTAAGCACACTGGCAGATACGAAGGGACAGTGAGCTCTGGCAAAGGGGCAGGGACTGCTGCTGACAGCAGTAATGCTGTTTCACAGCTCTAAAGTAAAAAGGGATTAGCTCATAATTCAAGTCCTGTTTTGTGTGCAACAGCATCTTGTAACAGGCTTTCTTGCAGCTAATTGTAGCGTTTTCTGGAGAAACAGAGTTGATCGATCAATAGTTATCCATGCTTAAAAGGATAATTTCTTCCAAACATTTACTGTTGAACCCACTAAATATGGTTTTACCATCACAACCCCCCCCAGTATCTTCTATTGTTAGCAAGCTCATTAACATCTGGGTGTTGTCCTTCGTGGTGAAACAGAACTATCTCCTAGCAAGGTTGCTCATTACCATGAAAAGCAGCTAAATCTGTCTTTCTATAAAGTCTGTTTTTAGCCAGCAGTTCAGACTGGACTGCAACACCTTTCATTTAGGAGTTGTTTCATTATCTACCACGTAGGCGTGGGTAGGAACTAAAAGGAGCTTGTTGTGTCAATCCCCACCCCCACTCCACTCCACTCCTTTTCTTTTCCTCTCCATCCCACCAAACAGAGCTTTTTGGTCAGCTTTACCCCAATACATAGTACTCAATATCAGAATGCAGGTGGGGTTTTTTTTTTTTGTTGCTGACTTTAAAAATAAATAAATAAATAAAAGCAGTAAATGCCAAACATGAAATAATTGTTCCTGTGCAATATATCATACTGACATAAATAACCATACATTGCTAAAAGCACATCAGGTATCATTTGGTGGGTATTGAGATGTGTCTGGAGTCTACCAAATCACCACTGAGCTGAAATCACAATTCATCTGAGAGGTTTATTCTGTCAGTGAGAGTAATTATCTTCTCAAATATTCCCAGATTTCTCAAATCAGAGGCAGGGACACCCAGAACTACAACCTTCTCGAGGAACTGGCTTATCCCTTTCTTTTCCTTCTAGATAAAAGCAAATACTGCTAGTCATTCCCATTATGCAGTACTCAAAGCATATTTTAGTCAGATCCCATTGTGTGTGCATGCACACACTCCAATCTCAAATTAAAGGTATGAAATGTGGGATTATTCTTTTATTCGCATCCATGTATTTGTTATGTGTGGCTTCAAGCTATTAAATTACATTACATAGCTCAGTGCTCCTAAATGATGGAAGTGATGACAAGTTCACAGACTACAGTCTTTCCATTCTGGCACAGGAGCACATAGTGACCCATGACAGTAAACCTAAAGGTTCAAGAAACAGTGGTACAAAATACCAAGTATGAATTGCTATGTGGCAAGGACTAATAGAGAAATTTTTTATGAACTGTCTTTATAAACTGGCCAATAGGTTTGTCATCTACAGACTATTAATCCACAGTCAGTGGATTAACTTCAGTTTTTGATTTATGAAATCCAGAAATTGACTTTGGATTTACCTGTCCCACCCCACCCCCACTGGGGGAAAAAAAAAAAGCACAGTCCATCTATCCTGTTTTTCTTGTTCAAAACCAGATCATGTGTTATCCATGACATTAAGGCAATTTTGTCCAAGATCTAATACTAGGGTTTTGAATTTTTATGAAACCATGTTTAATGCTGAGTCAATTTTTCATACGTGGTCTTCATAGTCCAATAATACTCTCTATTAACTCCTCACCTTGTTAGTCAATTAATTTGCCTGCTTCCATTCTCTGGTAGAGCTGCATTTTCAAGTCATCAATTAAAAGCTCAAATATCAACAGTTAATAGTCCATGTAATGATTACACTCAGCAATAATAAGATTCTTGAAGTTGGAAACTGATCAGATGAACAGCAAGAATTACTTTATCGGTTGTAACCAATAAGAAAACATTTGCAAAAGCTGGAGGCAAATACGATTCAATTTAGAATAATCCATCCTAAACCCTGACCACTGAGCTTTCAAATTAGTCTCGCAGATTTCTACGCGTTCATCTTCATTCTTCTTGGACTGATTAGTTTTTCTTCCTTTTCTGGTGTGTATCTTAAACTTGCACAAAGCTTAGAATTATATTCAGAGATAACATATTTTTGTGGTGGGGTTAAGTTGGAACTCAAAACATTACTTATATGAAGGAACCTTGACCTCTATAGCATGATGTCAAGGACAAGTGCTGCTGTAAATACAAAGCAAGCTGGTACAGGCACATTTTTGTTTAAAATGTTATAACAACCCTTAAAAACAGTTTTTACAATGAAGATGCTGGAGGCTTGAAAGTAATGCAATATTTGACCAGTTGTAAAATCATAAAATTATCCAATTAATGTTTTGTTTAACCAGAAAACACAATACTATAGCAAAATGGTTACCTGTATTTACGTCTTTTTATTCTGTTCTTCAGCTGCAACATTGCATTTCATACAGACTGTTTTGAGTAATCCCAACACAGAATGGAAACATTTCAGTTGTTTCATTTCAAGATAGTTTTAATCAGGTAATTACAGGAAAAAACATTTAAACAATTTTATGATGTTATCGGCTATGTCAGCTTACAAGGATATGATCTAACAAAGCAGTTACAAACTTACATTATATATTTACATTATATACTCAAAGTAACAAGCTATATTTGTATTCATAAAGTAAACACCTATGGGATGAGTTAACTAAATTATACATCACTTAGTAGAAAGAAATAGCAGTTGAGGTTTAATGGAAACAATATACACATGAGGCACTTTGAGGTCATTAAGGTGGAAAGCAAATGGCACCAAGCAAAGGAAGGAAGAAAAATTATGTACAGCTTATACTGCAGCTTTGAACACGAAGGCTTCTTCTTCACCAAATGCTTTGATTTCTTAAATGAATGACAACTTTTGCAATTAAGAGAGAAGCTTTCAAGAAAAAGAACAACAACAACAACAACAACAACAAAAAAAAAACAACAAAAAAACCCCACAAACAAACAAACAAAAAAAAACAAAACAAAAAATCAACCAGCAGGACCCCCTCCCCAAACCCTCCTTGTATATCAGAAATGGAAGTTTTATCCATCCACCTGCTGGACTAACAGTACCATAAGGCATCTTTGTAAAATTACTGTTTTGTTGCCAGCCACCATCCTCAATCTTTATTTTACTAATATGAATGTATCACTCTACTGGGTGCACACTGAACCATAAGCTCTGAAAGGCTAATTTAAACCCGTGCAGTATTTACACAGGGGTTCAATATTATCCTCCAGGTACATGTGAACTGATCATTCTAAAGAGAACACACCTGAAATGGAATGTTGTATTCCAACACATAAAATTAAGCTATTCTTCAAACACCCTGGTTTCTCTAGAGGAAACTGCATTGGTTAAGACTCTTTTGACCATCCCTTACCTAAGCTCTGGAAAGGCATCCAAGTTTTGTGCCATCATTTGCTGCTGTTTACTAAACAGTTACCATAGCAATTGTAGATTTTTGTCAGAATATTGCTTTAATCTTGCACACAGCTGTAGGTATAGCCTTCACAGCTACTGAATTGCATGTGCAAGGGCACAGACCCACCTGCACACACTCAAAACTTGATTCATATCACAAACCAAAAGGCTGTATTCCCTCTGCATGAACATCAAAACTCCATCACTTTGCTGTGGGAGAGAACGTCAAGGTGGGGAATAAATAAATAAATAAATAACGATCAAAATATCTTTCTTATTAACCCAGTGACAGAATCAAAAGAATTTTCATCTCATTCCTGATTTTTATGCTTTCGCGTACTAGGCCATTGTTATGATTTTAATCCCAAGGAAATATATGATTAAGGCATTTTTACTTTCAATCAATATTAATAATGAAACTGAAGAAACACGAGATAAAGAATCACAGTAAGAGTTCAAATTACTGTTTTGTAAATTTAAAACTAAAGCTAAACACATGTTCATAGTAATTTACACAGCTTAAGTAACGCACCAATAGCCAGTTAAATTCCTATGTAATCAAACCTTATGCCTGAATGCAGCTGAATGTTTTCCTCCCAGCAGATGGTGCACGAGTGCTGCCATCATTCAACTTCTTCCCCACGCTCAAAAGGAAATACTTAATTTTCACGGTAACTGAGTCTTTCAACAAGCGAGGGACTTAATATTCAGTGATGGTTTCCAAGGCTTGGGCCTCCCCTCCAAGTAACACAAAGCTCTGCTACTACACGCCTGACAAGCTACAGTTCTGATGTTAAGGAGGGGAGGAGAGGAGTAAGGATTTGGGGAAGAAATTTCTCTTTTCCCAAATGCTTAAGAAAGCATTTCAAAAAGAGACAGAACAAATGTTACGTGCTGTCAAAAACCAAGAGACAGGCACATGTAACAACTTGTTCTGTAGCTCCACCTTCCACTACTCATCTCTTAGCTGCAACAGTGGGTGAGATCCTGAAAAGCAGAAGAAAAAGCACATGTGCATCCCTCTAAAGCCAGAGCTTACCTAACCACGGATCTTCACAGTTCTTTAGCGGCTCCCAAAACGGGCATGCAGCTGATACTTCCAGCGCAAGAAGAAAAAGCGAACATAGGTCATTTCAGTAACGCTTTTTAGCTGGACCAAGTCTTCAAAGAGGAAAGCAAAAAGTGAGAACATTTTAGCAGCAGTGGTTAAATGCAAGGTGAAAATATTAACACACGCATTCAATGAAAATATTAAAGCATATATGTTTCATATAAAATACAGTACAGGACCAGGAATTTCACTTCATTTTACAAGTGAAACAGAGGAAACTCATTTCTTTCTGAAGTATGTAACAATACGCTTCTACAGCATTTTCCCCATGCAGCCAGCAAGTTCTTTTCTTAGGTTGTTCATACCTCTCTTCACCTTGAATTACGAACCTAGCCCTTCCAAATTAATGTTAAAATTCCTCTCATTCACTAGAAAAAACACCACCGTTTTTATCAAAGTTGTTTTTAAAGTTAACAGTCTATTCTAGGCAACCAAAGTTTAGCTGCAAATGTGTGAAGCATGAAAATCAACCAGAGTAGCAGCTTTCAACTACATAAACAGTAAAAAGCAAGACTGCTGCCACCATGTCACATTCTTGGATTTAATTCATCCAATCAACTCTTAATACAAAACTAGAAGCTCTTCCGTAACTTCTACAGTTATCAATATATTTGTCTTCTTTTCAATGTGAAATAATACTCAGAGATGATCTATGTACACAAGGTGGTCAGTTCAAGCTGCAATATAAATATAAACGTTTTCTTTTAAAAAGTATTTTACAGACAGCGTTATATACAATTGCTCATTTTACTTTTGGGCTACAAAAGAAACTTAAGGGCAATGACACATGCAGAAAGAAAAATGACACAAAATATCCTGAAGAAATGCATAGGAAGTGAGAAAAGTCAGTCATGTGCATCTTTTAAAGTCAAATATGTTTTTTGTTTGTTTAGTAACAAGGTATACCGAGGACAGGCTGTCCCACTCCAGCCAGGATATCAAACAGGCACGTCTGCTAATGAATTATGACTATTTTTAGTGTTTTATGAATCTTTAATGAGAAGTAAATGTTTCCGACTTCATAACAGAGCAAAGCATGTAATGTTTTAAGAAAGTCTCTGGGGGTTAATTGGTTAATTCTTATCTGAAAGTTAAACACTTTGCAAGTACAAAGCCGTAACAAATATCATACAGAATATACCACTGGGCACGCACAAACACACACTCACGCTCTCACTCCCTCCCCCATCCTCCCTCCAAGTTTCCTCAATTAAGAAGTTCACTCCAATTTTGTCTGGGCTGTAATTTATTTCTGAAGCTAAGTCCTTTGTTGCTGCTTTCGAATGCAACACACAGCACTTTTGTTCTTGCCCGTTCAAATAAGAAAAAGTTGCAGTTCAAAATAATGAAAACAATTTCACTTTTGTTATTAATCTTTTGTTTTAATCATAGTACTTGATAAACAGCTGAACAGGATCCTAGTTTAACAGAAGGATAAACAAGAACACTGATGACAATTTGTTACAACTGCCTTAATGTACCTTTTGCTTAATGAACATTTGAATATGCAAGAAAGTATTTTTGGAGGACACCCCAAAAGAAAACAACTTGCTGGTTGAGCAACAGAAACAACTTCCTTTTTGCTATTATGTTGAAATCAAAGTCATTTATATATAAAAATAAATGTTATGTTCTAACAAGAACATTTTAGACAATTACATCTGTGCTTAACAAAAAAAAATATTGGTCACTCAAGACTAGAATAATTAATATTTTAAAGGTTTTTAGATTATCAGAATGTATGGATACAACTCAACACAAACTGTAGCTGAAGGGAAACAGGACTGAAAAATACCAATTTTTCCATCTGGAATAAAAATGTGACTAAATTAACTAATTAAATATTTAAAATACTACCATGGAATGTGACAGTAGATATGGTCCATACCTACTATATCAGAGGGAAGGAAAGTTTAACATGTAATAATTCGTACCTTACACATTTAGTTAAATATAAACATTTGTTATTTATACATAAAGTCGCTTCCAAAAAACTATTAATAAGTGATTTAGTTGCACTTAAAATCAGTTTCATTTCTCATTTGCCGAGTATTAACTTTTCTTAATCTTAAATCAACTGTCACTAGTGCACTTTTAGTTAAAATTTCCTGTCAGGTAAGTTTTAATCCTTTTAAAAGAGCCCCCTCACCTAAACCATGAATGTACAAAGTGGCAAAAGTTAATCCCTTTTAGTATAATCATAGTTTATATACTCATTTTATAGCCAATAATAAGAATAGGCTTTCTTTTGCAAAATCTCCTTCACGACTTGCAACAAACGCCACGCGCTCAAAGGAAATAGTTAGGCATGGCTGGCACGTGTAAAATGCCAAGGTCTGACAAGTCCTGTTGCTTCCTCCACACCAAGCATCTCTCCCATGAAAGACGATTCCCTTCAGCTTGCCAAAAAGCTTCCACAAATCCAAGTTAGATGCTTCCTGGAAACAAAGATTTTTCAGCTCTGTTTGGCACGCGACCGACTCATCCCGCAGCTTTATGCTTTCCTCCACAGCACCCACACACCTCACCACAGTGATGGCATGCTCTCAGGGGGAGGTAGCAGCACATACACGGAGCAATGAATGAGAGTGCCACCAGCGCTAACCAGCGTAAGCAGAACTTGTCATCGCTAGTGTCACACGAGCAAGGATCAGAGAAATCTCCTTCAGAGTCTGACATGCAGTGATAGAGCATGCTCTCTGCGCAAAGCATGCAACTAACTTGGTAGATACATCTCTTAATAGGATCTGGCGCATCTTGACATTTTCCTCTGCCATTATCTTCATGATTAAACCTTTCCTGGCAGTATATACAGCGGGAACGCTCACCATCCTCTTTTCTTCTTTTCGAGTTTTTAAATTTTGATGAGGAAGGCTGAGTTTTAAATACCACAGAACTCTTTGAGTCTTTCAGGGAATTCAACTTAGTTCCATCCCCACACGGGTATAAATAGTCAGATTTTTTACTGTCTGATTTAGAAAATGGTATATTTGAGTCTGCGTCATCCCTTTCCAGGTCGTTCTTCCACATGTCAGGATGCCTGTAGTCTGCATAACGACGTATCAAAATGTCACGAGGGTTTATTCTAACAATTTCATCTTCATCCTGAAAACTAACGTGTCTGATTGACTTCAGTGGAACCTGAAATGGCAAAGCAAGAAAAGTTTACTGCAGTGGACCCTCAAATTTATGTCTGCCTACAATGTAAAACTTAAGATTACAAAAATTTAAAAACCAAGATTTTTTTTTTTTCTTGCTGCCTGAAGATAAAAAACTTCAGCTTACGTTCTTACTAGCACAAGTTACAGACTTCCCCACAATAATGAGCCTTTTGTGTGATATTAAAACCATGACCTGTAGTATTCTTTACTGACTTTTTACTACCTCGTAACAGCTTTGGATATTTTGCTGTCCATATACAACTTGATACTGTTCTTTGAATTATGCTCAAAATTCAGGTTGTAACACCTTATAGTGGCAACTAATTTCACAGTTCAATTACATCTCATGTGAATTTGCTGATTTCATGTCAGTGATGATCCACTGCTGTAAGATTAACTCCCTGATATGTTCACTTCGAGTTACTCGTGTGATCTATGAGAAGCTTTCCCTTATTCCTGTTCAAAGTTTTCAAACTCCCTCCGCTTTTGCAAAAAGAGTACTGAATACCAGCTACTTATTCTCAAAGCTGCATTCTAGATAAAGATTTTGAATGAAAAATAAAACTCAGTAACATGATCAATCAAGTAACAGTGGCTTCTACATGCATCTCCCCTTAGGGAGATTGATTACTTAAATCAATTAGTTTAGGACACCAGTGGGCAAACACCTGAGTACTTCTTAAATTCTCAACTTGTAATGAATCGGCATAATTTAAGGCCTTTTACCTCAAAAGACAAGTAAGAAGGAACATGCTAAGTGCATACAAACCAAACAGCAGAGAGATAAGACAGAGTTCTTGTTTATTCTGCCTTATGATGAAAGGACACGGGAGCATGAAAAAGTTTTTGAATGTGGCAAATGTGAATCATCAGTATCAAAATACTGCAGACCTTAGATATAAGTGTAAGATAGCGGACTGCCACTAAATGTTACTGAAATCACATTACAAGTGTCTTTCAAGAACAGGAGAAAATAATGACAGGATAAAAACTTAGCATGTGTATGGAAGGAACTCCTGAAAACAGCAGATAGTGCAGCAGAAAAAGCGTAAGTATCAGTATGCCTCAGTATTCCTGCCTTACAGATAGGCAATTATTTTCCTACACTGTAGTGCCATTAGAATTGGAGCCAGAATATGAGTGAGCTTCAAGTCAAATTTGGCTTTTTTTCTCCTATCAAGTGCAGATCCTGCAAACCATCTCACAGTAAAGACTGAAAAAAAATAAATAATCCCTCCTTAATCCATTAGTTTACAAATTCTTCCAGAATAATAAACTCTTTGGGAATGCAAGTTTGGCATCAATATCATCACTTTGAGACTGTTTACCCTTTTAGTACTGATCAAAATAATGAGAATTACTGCGTCACCATTCTATAGTCTAGGATGACAGTTTAACTGCATGTTCCTATTCTGTTGCAAAGTGTAACAACAAATGACTGAAGATGTTTTAAGTTAACATACTTCTATTTCACTTTCCCTGTGCCTACACTCTTGCTATGCCGAAGTCTGCATGTCCTGGCTTTGGGGCAGGAAGCAGAGGATGGACAAGGGAAGGCAGCTGGGAAAGAGGAAGGAATAGCTTCTTAAAACATGCCAGCTTCTGATTATGTAAGAATATCTGTAAACCTGCTCTCACCATCACTTCCCTGCTTGATAATCCTTGTGTGATATATTTTAAGTACAGAACTGTAATTAGAGCTGCTTTTGCCCTGGGAGCTTCAACTGGAGTATGCTAACAAGAATAATTTTTTTTTCTTGGCTCCAAGCCACATAGTTGGACTGCCAAAAGGTCCTGAGGATACAGGGTGAAGAAAGGTTCTATCCTGTTCATCTAACATTGCTGCTTCTCCATACTTCCCCAGACTCCCATGCAAGCAGTTTGGTCTTCCCTTTGCTTATAAAAGCGGAGTGCTTCTCAACTCCATTCTGTTTTCAAAGAGAAAGAGCCTATTGTTTTAGCATCAATAACTAGCTATGGCTAATTGACTTTTTTTGAAGAGTTAACAGCATAAATTTATTTAAGGGAAAAAGCAACAAAAATGTCATTACAATTTTGTATGCTATGGGCATAAAGGATCCTTACCCCACTGTCCACACAGAGTATTACACGTGCATTTAAAACATTAAATAAAACCCACTGTTTAAAAGGAAAAAAAAAAAAAAACAAAACAAAAAACAACCAAACAAAAACCTCAAACAAAAAAGCCCACCCTCAATGTCCCACTGACATTGACAACTAATAGCCATTAAAGATCACTACAAATACTAACATCTGTAAAATCTGACCTCTCCTCATTTTTTGAAAGCTTTGAATTTAGGCAAGAACACACCACACACAGAGAAGTCATTTCTTTTTTCATGTCCCCAGCCAAACACCTACCAAAATGCTTAAGGTCTGACATGTTCTAAACAAGGCAGTGTTATGTTCTTTACGTAACTGATACTAAGAAATCATTTTGTAAGGAAGTGGGAAATGCTGACAAACAAGAAAACAGGAAAAACGTCGGAAAATTTTATTTATAAAGTGGTTACATACTGGGTGTTTAATGGGACCTATATGAAAACATGAGGTAAGAGAAACCTTAAGAACACCACACAATCCAGACCCAGTTAGGTACGAACACCAGTAAAGTTCAATGGGAACAATGCACGTACTCCTCTAGCCATTCAAAATTATAACTCAGTACAAGCGCTATCTGTGCAACCGTTGAAGCAGGAAGGGAGAAAGTATCTTCAGCAAACTGAAATTTCACAGAGAATCTCATTACGAACATAATTAGCCAACTGGAAATTAAGCAGCAAAATTTTGGTGACGTGACTGAAGTCACTCATACCACACCTTACTTGTAGGAGTACACCTTTAACCTTTAAGGCACGAGCACTTGCTTGGTACTGTAGTCTGCACTGTTTCTGCTCAAACAGATGTACCTGCCTTTGCTCAGCTTGCAGCTCCACAGTGTGAGGACACCAATAGCTGAATAAATTTAGTGCTTTGTGATGATATAAGTTAAACACACACTGGTGTATCAGAAGCTGAAGAGCTGAGGGACTTGGGTATTAGCAACTGTCAGAGTGCTACAGGTAAAGATCAGAACTGTCATTAATCACTTCCTCAGTTTCAGCACACACTCCTTGAGCTATTCAACTTATCATCACAGCAAGAGTGCTCAAACTTATTTATACAAAATTATATATATAAAAAAAAGATATTTATCTCAAGATCTGCTGTGCCGCGTGGTCACATACATGGAGTTCAGCAGAGACAGTGCAGCGTGTGCACATAATGAATGCGAGATTTTGGTGACTTGCCTACATTCTGAATGCGTGTACCACAGGCCCATGCAAAAACACTGGAGTGTCAGATACAGGTAGTGCTACAATACAATAGAAATATTTTAAAGAATATCTACTTAAATTTCTGTGGAATCTCCCATGTGTTCAGTCTACAAGAAGTGAATTCTAGCATTGTCATTTCTAAGAAATTCCTATTTAATTTCTATCAGACAGGCACCACCCAGTACACTACAGCTTAAACCATCATTTTCTCAGTAGCCAATTCTACATGTGCTCTTAAAATAATAAGGTATTTTAGGCTACTGCACTTTTCTTTAGCAACTCAATGAACAGAAAGAGCACATACATCGGGGTTCCTGTAGTTGTTAAGGATTAGCTGCAATAACCCACCAATTCCATTCTAATACATTTTTAAATTCTCTTTGCAAGTAAACAGGAAGAGGGAAAAATACAAGGAGACTTACCCAAAGAGATAATTGAAGCAGATCACTGATTAAAAATAAAAGTTCATAACTTCAAGCTCTTTTGATAGTTCTCCAGTTAATATTGTTTCTTTTGTCCAATAAAGTGATTACAAAGCGGCTGATACAAGACTTTAATACAGTCCTATCTTTCTTTGCAAGAATGATCGAGGGTATTAAAAAGCTTTATTTCGAGGAGCAGAAATATTTTCTGATGTGTTCACAACTGCTTAAACTTGCATTCACCTTGGACTTCTGTTGTTAAGCTTATTCTATAAAGCTTCCCATGTGTTTGCTTCTAGGCATAAGACCCTCAAATTAATTATTATCTAACTATTAAGTCTACTTCTACAGTCTACAAAAATTGCCAGTTCTTTAAGGCTTGGAAAAATGCAAAAATGTATATTTTTAAAGGAAAGTCCATAACATTGCCTTTCCAAACTATATGTATACATATGACCTCTTTTAAAAATGTCTGTATCTCTGCCTTTGTCATATTAGTGGGGTTTTTTCCTTTTCAGAATCCGTTTACCAATAACTTAAGACTTTTCATGCATAACAGATATACTGTTTTCTATTCTGCACCAAAATAGAATATTTTAGTTTAAACAGGCAGTTAGAAAGCATAAACAGTGTCACTAAAAATATTTAGCAGAAGTGCCCCACTGTGTGATGCACTGAAGATATGCATTTTAAATATACTTTTCAATATTTCTAATGAAAAAAAAAAAAACATTAGTATACACATAACCCAGATTTAGTCCAAGGCCAATTAACATTTTTTAAACAAATTTTAAAAGCTTTTCAGAGCTGTAGATACATAAGTCTGTAATACAGAAATCTGACTTCAAAGAAACTGGAAGATTTAGTCATGTAGTCTGCTGTACTGCAAGTACAGGTAAATACCTTCACAAAGCTTTACCTCTTCCACAATAACACTGTAATATTTCTGCTGCAAAGCTTACAGTGACCATTTCAAGAAGCTGAGAGTATAATGCTACATACAGGGACTTAGAATGAAAGCGCTTTCTTGTCAGTAACTCCATACTGTGCCAATTAATGCAGCAAAGTATGAAGCACTGCTTTTGTTGGTAGTCTTACCTGGTTCGGTTGGCTGGGAAAACAGGCTCTCCTGGTGTTGAAATCCTCAAATGCTGAAGGCCTTAAATTTGCACTGTTGTAAGGTTCGCTGGTTACTACAGTTTCGTGTTGGAAAAGGTGATCTTTCGTTAATGAACCTGATGTATTTTCTTGAGTAGTCTAGAATACATAAAAACTCCCTTGAAATGATTTTGCATTTATACAAAAACCACACCAAACCCACCAAGTTCATACATAAATGCATGAATATTCTGCATAACATGTTACAGGCATCTACAAACACAAGTATTTTAAAATATACATTTTTAAAATAACTATTTTCTTTACTAAGAGTCAGCCTTGGAAATATAAGGGCTCCTTCTCTACATAGCATACATAATTTGGGCATTAGAGATATGTGCCTTTTACTCAGTTACCAAATCAGTGTGAGAAACTTCTTTAGGGAAGGAGAGATTACACCAGTCTCTGAGATTATGCTTTCTCTAACTACCCATGAGGCTGCCAGTATTTACAAACCTACAACTGGAGGAAAAAATAAATAATAAAAAAATAAACTCTGAGACTACTAAGGCATAAGCTACTCAGACCTTTTAATAAATTAAAAACAAAATCAGCTGGAAAAGAACAGAAAGTCAGTTTTAACATATACTGGCTCAATTAAACTACCTAATTACAGCAAGTGTGCATTAAACAACTAATGACTGTCTTTTTGAAATTAAGGCTATATCAGCCAATTTGGTATAAAAATGAGACCATGTGGCAACATATAATGAGATATCTGCAGGACATGTGCCACTCAGAGTAAGGAAGAGGAAGTATGTTTGGGTGGAATATTGGCTTGTGAGATGATCCAATTTCTGAAAAGAACAGAAAACACAAACAGTTCTCATTCTTTAAGCTTAACTCACTGGGATATACTTAGGATACAGTACAGCATATTGATACAAGTCCCATTGGGCTGCCAAAATATGTGCTGTAGAATGTTTTGTTTGTATTGAGAGATACCGTAAAGTTAACTGGCTGTCATCATCTGATAGCACTGAAAAAATTCTGGCATCATTCAACTTCCAGCAATTAGAATGTTTCAGCTTTATTTTAAGGATTTGTATGTATCAATGAAACATGAAGGGGAAACATAAAAATACTGCAGAAAACTATTGAGGCAGAGGCAAACCTGAAGTTTTGGCAGGTTAAATACTAACACTAAATCATTAACATTCATTTATCAAAATACCTAAGGAGCTTATACTGGGACTACATTATCACTTCACGTACATAAAAACCTAACGTATCAAGTTCTAAGACATCTAGATAAAGTGGAAGTAGCTGTTCTGGAATTAATCCTTAGGAGAAAGAAAATCATCACATCACTAAGAATTTATATATTATTCAGAAGCACTCTGAGTGGAAAAACATTAAAATCAGTAATAAATAATGATCAGCTTTAATTAATACTAGAGAGCTTACACCCCATGAAAGACAATAGCTCAATCACGTTGAAGTTCCACTGAAGAATTCTGAACACAGACAAAATTCCAGAAAAAACCTAACTTTTTCAGTTCCTTGAGCATGCCAACTCCACTAAGCAAGCGACCCCGTTGTTGTTAAAATTAAATTTTCTGGTCAAGCACTGTTGGGAAAGGAGTACCAAAGGAATGTGGAAATAAATGGCAAGAGTTAGATTTCATGGATGTATACTTATTTTAAGAGCAAAAAGCATCAAATGTTAGTGCACTATCAAACATCTTCCTAGCAGGAGGGACTCCTGCAGATACATTGCACAAAGAAATAAAAAGCTTCCAAAACACTGGTTCAAACCACAGGAGAGCTGCATTCAGAATGAGGAAGAACTGCCTACAACTATTTTTGGTTTGAGCAATGTTATAAATGCTTACAAGCAGAAACTATTTAAGCTAGGAACACACTTAACAGCTAGAAGCCATTTTACAGAAACCATGGTGATAAGCACTATCTAACCCTCTTACACCCCCAGCTATTATCAACATGAGCGGTGTAGGGAGAAGGACGAGAGCTGCAAAAACTACTACTCCTTCCTTCCCAGGGAAAAAAAAACACACACTGCCCACAAGCCAGTCTTTATCCCTGAGTGAGAATTGCAACAGGCTGCATTATTTCCTGTCCCTGCAGGTGATTCACACCTTTTTTTTTCTTCTGAAATAAACTACCTACACCATAGAGCAAAAAGGGCACATGCACATGCTCAGACAGACATACACGCTCCCCTTGGCAATCAAGAAGGCCTCCATCTAATAAAGGACATGGGCACTGATCATCTATTACAGTGTTAATTACCAGAGCCAGACACTTACATATGAAATAAAAACCTTAAAGCAAGCCTTTGTGCCCTATACGCAGCAATTATAAAGGAGTGCTTTTAAAAAATTCCAACGCAAACACCACAATTCAAGCTAATTGACTTCAAGGACAAATTTAGGGGTGGCAGAAGACAGAGAACAGCATTTGACCTTTGTAAGGCAAGAACTCATGAAACAGCTGTTTGGAAAGCACAGCGCTCAGCCCACCAAACCAGAGAGCGCAGGTAAGCGGGCACAGCCTCGCTGCTGGCATTGATGACAAATGAAGAGCCATCAGGTCAGTCACGGTCTGACTTCGCCTGTGAACACTCACTCTGCAGCACTACAGCAATGCCAGAGGAACGTCCTGAACTCTGTGGTTTTAATTAAACCGGTAGTTTAGGTACAGCCAAGCGACATTTATTAGTATCAAAAAGGCTTTCTTTGGATGACACTTCCTGCTCCAACACAATCTTTTATGACAAGGTCATCAACACCTGAAACCCCACATTTATAATGGAAACGCTGACAGCCTGAAGGGAGAGGCCCTAGAAACAAAAACGCTATTGTATTGAAAATGCATTTAAGTAAAAAGCAAACATATAAAGTTTTCCACAAGATCTAAGCTTGGTATATTAAATATACAGACTATTACACATGAACACAGATGCACACATTCCCCTTTTCTACTGTCCAAAGCAATTACACCGCCCACATTCAATATCCTTTACCCACAGACTGCAAAGTACAGTACTGTCATAGGTTATTCGCTATCATCTGTAAAGTAACCTACGCCAGTTTTTAATGCACAACGGAAATCTGGTTTGCTCCCAGCTGCTGGTATAATAATTACTGTCCTATGGTTGCTAAGAGATACTCTGCATTTTTTTCCAAGACTACTAAAACATTTCTGTGCGCGCAGGCAAAAGGATGCTGGGTAAAGCAATAAAACGACTCCAGCTGTAGCTCTCCAGCAGAATTCAAAGCCAGATGACAGCTGTAAAGTCGGCTTAAACCAGACTGAGCTTCTCTTCTTCGAATTTTCTCTCCTTACTTCTCCCAGTTTGCCAGAGTTAAGTCTGGGAGAGAATTCAACATTGTTCTGCAAACATTGTTAAAAATGTTCTGCTCCAAGTAAGTTTAATGATTACACAGAAGGATGGATGACAGGCCACATTTCCGTTGCATCCCAGTTCTTGTATTTACTTCCCATGAGGCCTGAAAATCTGCTGTTTTATGCTAACCAACACAAGACACGTTTATATATTTTTTCCTTAATTTTTAATTGTGAGTAAATGATACGGGTTTCAAAGACGCTTGAATAACTTCCTCCTTCTTTAGCTATTTTTAAGACTGATGGAGCAACTACTTTCGTATTTGGCAAAGAAACTATTATACTCAGGTATGTATTTCTGACATGAACTATTACCTAGATTAAACTGTATAAAACATTCAGAGTAAAGTAAAAAAAAATACAGCATTTAACGTGCCTCTTTCTTCCAAGGCTGTTCTACCTGAATGCATAAAGCATACCACAGGTTTTTAGAGATTCCAAGGAAGGAACTAATAAATTAAAACACAAAGCATAACTAAGGAAATAAGACAGAGAAGTAAAGAGCCTGTTAGGGATACTGGTAAGAAAAAAAATAATAATTTTTAAATCTTCTTTGAATACTACTCCACAAAACAGCTTAATAAACCCAAACAATATATTATTAGATTTTAAATGGATAACATCAAATAGTACTACTTTGAGTTCTACAAACTTCACCTAGCAAAGTATGCTAAATAGCGCTAATCTTTAATGCTTTATCATGTAGTATTTTCCTCGCCATAAAAACAACACAGCATTCAAGCATAAATCTTTTTAAGTTTCCTTACAAATCACAATGCTGAGTTATTTTTGTAGAATAAAAAGAAGGTGAACCTTTTGTCTAAGTACTTCGTTTACAAAAAGTTCACTAAATAGTGTATTTACAACATGGCACATGAACCATTTATGTCTTTCTTGCCTGCAACAGAACCATGGAAGACACATGAAGCTGCAGGGCTTTTCCCCTTCATATTGACAAAAAGCCCAACTTACCTAGTTCTGAAAGAACAAGCCACACTTATTTTTCTGCTTGTAATTTACCAGTCTACGTTTTTTTGCTGCCAGTAGTAAGAAACTCAGAAGTGTAAGTGTCCCGTTTCTTATAATTTCAAAACTGTTACAACATGTTGGTAGCCTATAAATAACACCAGTATGGCTGAATCAACAAAACCTTGAGAAAAATGAAGACTCAAACTCTTCTACTTTTTAGTACTCAAAAGCAAGACATTCACATTTCAGTACGCAATACCCTCATAAAATTACTTTTAAATGCATGAGCTCTAGATTTCATTTGAAGAAAAAAAGAAAATCTGATTTTTACATTTTTCAGTTAAAACTAGAGAAGTTCTAGAGGAAGAAGCTTCCATTTCACAGAGGCAAAGAATCTGAATCAATCTTTGAACAATCAAGAAACTGACTTAGACAAGCTGCTTGTTTGCTGCAGTCAAAATGCCTGGTTTTATACCAAAAAATCCAAACCTCCTACCAAAACAAATTCCCAGTGTATACTTTAACATAACATATACATTCTCAAGATCCATTTACCAACAGTACAGGAAGTCAGATAGCTCTGCATTAACTCATGTGTGCATTTCTATTTGAGATTAATCTAGTAAGTCTAAGGCTTATTTAATGATATGATTTGCATGCAACACACTCTTTAAACAACTAAAGAGTAACTGTAATCATTTAAGCAACCTTTACAAGCATGAACACTCTTAAGAGATTGTATTTTTTTATACTAATATTTTAACATTATTTGTGAACAACTCTAAAGAGCATCTAAAGAAGCTATAATGAAGCTATGTCTTCTTAAAATGATACATTTGATCTTCAGTAAGAAGAATAATTCCTCTGTGAGATTTTATTTAAAGACTGTTAAAAAAAATAATCCAATGACCCAAGTGTCCTAGTTTGAGCTGGGATAGAGTTAATTTTCTTTCTAGTATCTCCTGCGCTTTGGATTTAGTATAAGAATAATGTTGATAACACACATTCTTTCAGTTGTTGCCAAGTAATGTTTATGTTAGCCAAGGACTTTTTTCGGCTTCCCCTAGAAGCTGAGAGGAAGCACAGACAGGACAAGTTAGCTAAAGGAGTATTCCCTACCACAGATGTCATGCTCAGTATATAAATGGGGGTTGGCTGGGGTTTGGGATCCGCGGTTGCTGCTTGGGAGAGGCTGGGCAACCAATCATTTGGTGTGAGTGACTTGTGCTGTATCACTTTATTTTCTATATTCTTGTACTGTTATTATTATTGTTACTTTCCTTTTTCACTATTGTTCTATTAAATCGTTCTTTTCTCAGTCCACCGGTTTTTTTGCCTCTGCTTTTCTCTGTCTTCTCCCAGCCCTAGTGGGAGTGGTGATGGTGAGAAAGCACTGGTGTGGTCCTAATTGCTGGCTGGGGTTAAACCATGACACCAAGATACAATGTAGCAAGCAAAATGCTCGCCTATAAAGCACAAGGTAAGAGTTCAGTTTTTGGATTTGCATTTAAGAGTTGCACATAGAAATTTTGGACTATTTCTGCTTTCTCTATCTATAAATTGTGGCAATATTTATGACAAGTAGGCACTGAGGTTTAATAGTGGTGGCACTGACTAGACCAGAGACCTGTGTGCTTTGATCTCATTTGGATCATTGTATTTGCTGTCTGTAGCACTGAACATAAGCAGCCAGTAAAGTAACTTATGAAGTATGTTTTGCTTTCTTCATCACTAATCATTAAAACACTGCAAATGAAATTTATGTACAAGCTAAATACTATATTCGTATTTCAAATATGCACTTAATATAGAATTCCTGCTGTGTGAAAAGCAAAGGCAAAGAACCTTGACAGCCGATGATATAACTGACAAAGACATATTAGTATTTTCAGATGTACCTTGATGACATCCTGGGGACTTTACCTACCACACTAACTAACAAAGAATGAAATTAAACTGAAGAGTACCAATACACGATAGTTACTACAAGGTATGAATAAAAATGTAAGTGCATTAACAAACGTGCTATGAAAAGTGTTGTGGGTTAGGCTGGGCTGGTCACTCAAACCAGGCCAAAAGAAAGTTTGAAATAACCCTTTTCTCTTTTTAATATTGAGCTATTTTAGAGACAACTTATAACTACTTAATATTTTTAACTAATTTTTAACTAATGGGAGAGCTCCACTGCTTGATCCGTACCCCATTCCTTAGAGGTTACAAATTACAATTCTGGAAGACTGTTTTGATGAAACAACAAACATCCCATTGCCCCCGTATCTAAGCTTCAACCTGCTCTTTAACATTCTATCCACATTCTAAAATGACATTGTATAGATATACTCTAAAGCTAACTCAAAAATACTACTACAGACTTGAGAAAACAACTTACAGAATAAACATGGTGTGTGCGTGTGGAAATATCATTAGGCCCTTTAAACTATAGTGGGGTAGGAAAAAGGGGAGACAGGTCAAAATGACTCCTCAAATACGTAACACGCTATCTTTAAACAAAATGGTCTTAGCAGTTTTTCAAACTGAAAAAAAAACCAACAAAACCCAAACACAACTAGTTCCCACAGTGGGAAGGAATTAATCATTTGGAGGAGAACATACACTATTTGGTATTTCCAGGATACTCTTGATGACTAGACCCGGTTCCTGTAACGAAAGTGCTGTAAGGCTTTCTACAATGACATTCATAACCCTGCAATTACGGCTTTGTTATAGATACATAACCCTGATTTAGATGAAGCAGAGCTAACCCAGGACAGTTCCAGCCTCCCCAGCATTTCCTTTATTTCCCCCATCCTGGTATTGTTATTGATAGTCAATGCTAGTATCATTTATTTTACTTCTGTATGCAGAGATATGGCAAGAGATACCGGCTGGCTTTTTTGCCTCTGGAAATCAGGTAATTCTTGCCATCTCTCCACAGCACGAGTCCCACAATTAAATTATGTGCGTAGTGGTGAAATCATCAAGTATGTTTTCCTGTTGGGAATGTAACAGATAATTCTACCAGCAGTTTGCACCAAACAACATTGTTTGTACCTGTAAGTTATATATATATAGAAGGTTCTTTTTAAAGACATGTATTTATTTTTTTAGAAAATATACAAAGTAAATCTACTACATCTATTTACACATCTAAATATATATATATCTACATGTCTATAGAACAGATGATGTAAATACACTTTTTTCCACTTCACCTACAACAAACTTCGTAAATATAAAGAATCATATGTATTTGCTTCAATTTTGGCATCCCTATATAGACATGTAATAACTAGGCAGTATAATCAAGAGGTAATTAGTTTCCTCTAATCTCATTAGGCCTGTAGAAATTGCTCAATTATTAATCCTTGCAACAAAGCATGTTTAAACAAGTCTTAAAAGCTGATTAAGGATTGCATTAACTTTGGCACACATTTCCTCCACCTTGTCAAAATCTCATTCCTATTTTAAATTCAAAATATCTAATATTTATAGCAATTTTACTTTAAAGTGCCTTAATATAAAGCACTATAAATAAAGAACAACAGGTAGTTACACAGCTAACACTTACATGGAGATACATTTCTTCTACCATAAAATGGAAGGAAATTGGGAGTCTTTTCTGCATTGCCACTGCATTGCAGTATCCCTTCTAAATACTTGACTCTCAGCCTCTTACCATGATTTGATTCTTATCCATATCTTCAAAGAGGGCTGCTAATTTTCTTGATTTTGTATTGCAGAGGTTCTACATTGCACCCATCTAACCTGATAAAGAATTTAATAATGCAGAAATGGCAAAACTCTTTCTCTCAAGAAAACACTTAGGAATACTATCAGTTTTCTGAATAGTCACTAATACCCCCAAGTCAACTTGTTTCTGCTTTATATTAATTTCAACATCTGCACTCTGAAAACTGAATGTATATGAATAAAGCCAAGACTTTCCCTGAAACTATAAATAGGAAAGAAGAGATGACAAACACATCTAGACACAAGTAGGTTTTTACTCAGTTGTGTTACAGCTATTTACTGTATACACATATGCATATTATTTGTTTCTACTGGCATTTTAGTTACATGTATTCTTGGATGTTACCAGGCAGCGCTACACATCAGAGTTAGAGTACCTGGTATTTGTGTAAAGCATTATAGCTCTGAAGCACAGCAGGAGATAAGTTTTTACTTATTATGCCATTATGAACTACTGAAATTGAATGCTGAAATTAAGGATCAATAATAAATGGAATCTCAAGAAACTGTTTTATCTTCAGTGTGTTTTTAAAAATCACCTGAACTTCCAACCCTGTTTGGACTAAGTACTTTTAACTGTTACCTCAGCATCTGTTCAACTCTAACCACATGATGTTACAAGTCTCTATCACTGCACAGTGAAATCTATGAAAGCAAATAAAATATGCATGTAAAAAGAAGACTCCTAACTCCTCTTCCTTCCCAACCCCCACACCCCCCCCAACCTCCCAGGAAAATATTTCACATTCCCATGAGTTCAAAGAGGACACACAACCTAGAACAGACATCATAAACTTAAAAATTAAACTCAGGACTGGTTAATCATCCTATTGATTAAATAGAGACTACTCCGTTTAGGACAGACAATATTGAAAATTCTCTAGATAACTGTTCTGAAACTTATTTCATTAAACAGAATTTTGCTATTGCTCTTATCTTCCTTATTCTCATTAATGAAAACAAAAATTGCTCAATGAATTTCTTCAAAAAGTAACTGCACAGTTAATTTGAAAATTTAAGTACTCACTTGAAAGCAGTCTTCTGCCACTTCAACATCATTTTGGGTGGGCGGGTAACCTACAGGAAAAAGTATAAAAAGAAACCCCAAATCAAAATAGACGAGGCTTGTTGTGGTTTTTTTTTGTTTTGTTTTGTTTTGGTGTTTTTGTGTGTGGGGTTTTTTTTTTAAATAGTTTCCTGCTTCTAATAGTCCATACATCATCCCTCAATATTGAGCTATGATGATGTAAATATGCTTGTTTACTTTTTTTAAACCAGTAGATCAATGCTGCATTTCAAGGTGATTTTAATAAATACCATTCATTTCTACATTCTGTATTTCATATGCTGAGTGTTCCCAGCCACACTCCTCTCTACTGGTTGTGCCTTTCTTGTAAAAGCATTTCCACAGTGTCATCAGGAGTCAGAAACAAGGGGATACATTCTTTTTAATGCAGCATTTCAAAAATTAAAGGCAGACACATTTGTTTGGTATGAATGCACACTGCGCTATATTTTGCTATAAATCAGCAGAAATTGGAACTGAAACCTTAAAAGAGAAAAGACTCATATTTTGTCTAATTATTTCTCTTGCAGGCATTATGGACAACATCAGCACAATTCAAAAGAAGTCATTCTAGTACGTCAAAACCATTTCCCTTCAGAAACCTGTTTCTCCCTTTGCTAATACACTAACACACATTAAATCCCCAAACTTACAGCATAGGATATTTTGTTTAAGTTTCTCCCTTTGAGTTACTTTCTACAAGCCTGAAAGAGATGCTCTTTCCATTCAAGAGACACCTGTTCTCTTTCCTCCCTCCCTTTACCCATCCAGCAATACATTTATCGTATTTTCAGCTCAAAATTGAGGCTTGATGATCTTCAGTTTGCTCACTAGTTCCCACGAGGTCAGTGAAGCTTTGAAACCAGTTAGCCCTATTACTATAAGAGTCAATTCTTCCACCATCCCATATAAACCTGTCCTCAGAACTACTCTGACAGCTGTTAGTAAATGAGTAAGACCATTAACCGAAAGTATAAAAATAAAGATAAAAAGAGAACTCAGTGGGTCTCAACTTCTTCAACTTCATAGCCTATTCTTTACAACATAAGTTGTAACAAGCTTATGAGAAGATGGTCCAATTAAGATTCTAGCTTCCTCCATTTCTTCATCTCTAAGAAAAAAACAATGCTTTATTGTATAGGAATGTTTTGAAGAATTACCTTACTTGTGTTTATGAAACAATGTAAACAATTTAAGAGTCTCAGATGAACAGCATTTCAGAAATGCCAAAAGTACTATTTAAAAACTATTAAAATGTCAGTATGTGATAGATCAATTCACATCCTTAAATACTGTCAGCATTAACATTATAGAGTGTTTTGACTGAATTATTAAATACTCAGAACACCCCCTTCTCCCCACCATCCCCTTCACCTGAAGTATGTACCTTGAGAAATATCCTCTACTGCTCTCCGAATACCTCTGTCAAATGCTCTGGCATCAGCAGGACTCTGAAATGTGAGGCCAAACTTCTTGTCATCAATCTTCCAGTGGTAAAAAGTAGGAGTAACTTTGTTGTAAACGAGGTCCTTCTTTAATGTGCATTCCAAGACCACCTTCCAGAAAAAAAGATGGGAGGAAAAGATATCATTGATTCATATATCAAATTTGAGAATAAAACATAGTCTTTGTGAATTATCTGAAAACACACATCATGCAAACAGCAAAGTCTGGGTTTAAATTTCTTCCCATTACAAGGGTGTAATGTTAACTTTGTTTCCATTATGGCCAAATCATTCCCTAACACTTGCTGACAGATGACACGGGTTACGGACACTATTTGTACACCTAGCAAATCTTTTCAGCATCTGACTTGCTACATGTTCTGCAAATCAAACAGGCCAAACCCCAAGAACAGCATTGCTGTGATGATACAAAACATTGCTGTATCACTGGAAATTCCATTTGTAAGTTTTTGAGCAATGGACTAACTGTACGGTGCTTTCAGGTGATACCAGTTTTCTCCCAGAAAGGCTACTATACAAGAGGAAATAATACAGGAGAATTGTGTTAGACTGAAATTAACCAAAACTAAAATATTTTTGTATGTATTACTGCCTGTACCTAGACACAAATATATTTACGGCTTATGTTCAACTATATTGAAAACAGTAATTAGGAATAATTAACACAATTATTTGTCTACAAAGCCATTATAGGTACACACACACATATTCAGTTACGAAGCAAAGTCACAGTCTTTACAACATTCCCCACTTTACACTGGCTGAGTTTTAAGATATATTTGCACATTCGATTTACCTGAAAAAAAATTTTACGCAACATTGTTACATCGAATGCTTCTTGATATAAAAAAAAATCCAAGGTGAACAAGAAAGTACAGAGGGACATGTACTGATCTGCTCCTGTCATACTAGGTACAGCAAGGCAACACATTTCTCTCTATTACTACCATATTCTGAAATTCTGTACTGAGAGGTGCATGATGAATTGTAACATTCAGTTATTCCAACATTAATATATTTTCAGAATTTTTATTTTTAATTTGATTACATATTGAGCTTTTTGAGAAAAAACGCAAGCTTTCTTTACAGCATGTGGAAAAATTAGTTTAATTATAAATACAATTAAAAAAAGACAAACACAAATCTCCAAATCTAAAAAAGTGACTGCACTTCAATAGTCTTATATAACCTTTGGGTTCTTCCTTTCCTTGTCTAATTACTACATAGCCAAAGAGGGTTTTTTCTCTTCCTGCTCATCATTATTTATTTCCCCTACCTTACACCCCAGCACTAACCATCTCAAGTTTTACTGCCTTTTAGCTCTGTCTCTAGAAGGATGACAGTCTTTCAACACACATAAACTCTTTCAGCAATAAAGTAATTTTTGTTACTCCACTCTGATTTCCCTAAACGGTTAAGAATAGGTAGACAGAGCTGCCTACAAGAAAGCATACGAAAGAATCTAACTATTTGCTGTAGATATGCAAGAAAAGGTGCTGCAGCACAACAGCAACAGAAGTATCATTCTGCAGTTCTAAGGTGTATTAAGAGGTTGTTCTTTGTTCCTTCTTCAACTCCTTCTCTTTTTAGGAGAAAGTAAGTTTAAGAATGAAGATTTCTCACATCGTTGTATTTTTTTAGGCATGTGAGCACTTTTTCTTGCTCTCTACTATATTAAGCACCAACTATTTTCACATTGCATTTTGTGTGCAGTTTCACCCAAAATAGCAACAAAAAGTACTGCAAGACTGATCTTATAGCATCTAAATGAACACCTGCTCTCAAAGGAGTTAATCTGTATTACTTTATACTGAAAATTCACACCTGTGTGACAAATATTTTTACAAGATCATAACACTGGAGATAAACTACTAGAGTAAAACTGGAGTAAACTCCAGTCATAGGGGTCATCCCACCACATCTGTGATGCCACTAAGACCACAGCCCTGCAGGCATGCGCTCATCTCAACTCCTCTTGTTCATTCCCTGGGCTACTTGCATTTGCACGGAGGGATTTAAGTTGGGTCTCTGCCTTCCTGGCCAGAATTCCTTTATGCTGCACTCTGGGTGCTCTCCCGCTGACCTGTGGTCCTTCTCCTGGCTCTAGGCATCTATTACCGGCACTGGCATCAAACTGATAGGATTGGGATGGACTGAAGTTCTCCTCCCCCCAGCAACTTTTGTTTAAAGCACTCTTCAAACCAGCACTGGGACAAAGCAGCGTGACCTGAACACATTCATGTTACATGTGGCCCCAGTGCCCCTGTCACCCCGGGATATGATTGTTCTTCAGTGTGTGATGTTTTTCCAGTTAAAAAAGTAAGATGATCTAAGGACTGTACTACAGTCCATCAGAATATATCTTTTATCAAATTTTAAAGCCAAATTAAAAAATGACAAATTAAGTGTTTTGAACAGCAAATTTTTCTAAAGAACAGTACTTATATCCAGTTTCAGCTTTGCATCTCTCCCTGTACACAATTACCTTGTCTTCAAAAGTAAGTTTTTAAACCTTGATTTGTCACCCCTGAGTCACAATCCAAAAGATATTAGGCTTGTTTTGTTGGTTTTTTTTTTTTTTTTTTCTTCAGGAAAAACTTGCATGGCAGAGGATTGAAGAAGAAAACAGAGAAGTCTAATAGACTTCTCATTCAAGAATGTAAGATTCCCTGAGTCTAAAAAAAAGTTTGAGCCTAATGTATGTTTAACGCTACAGCTATTAAGATAGAAGAGAGCTACTGTAAACACAGTAAGAGAGAGCAGCAGACCTGACCAGGGTAGGAGGGAGTGCAATTGTTCCAAGCAGACTGGCTGGAGCCAGATCTAGGAAGGTGAGTATAATAAAGGAGGAAATGTGCAATTATATCAAAGTCTTCACAAAATACCCTTACATTCCAACGCAGATACAAACAACCTGAGCAAACTAGCAGGGAGCATTCCCTCTTCTAAACTAGTTCAATGGTGCCACCACTGATTTTCTTCTCAGATAACTAGGATGCTTTTTGTGAACCCCATGAGGTGTTTTAAATAGCTCAGTACTGCACAAAAGTTTTGGAAGTTCTACATGTAAGCCTGAAGCAGGATCATAAAATTTAGACAGCAATCTAACTCTCAGGTATATAAAGAAACAATGAGAAGCCCCCATCCCCCTCCACCCCAACAAGGAACTTCGATATTTTGATGTTTAGACCCAAATATTTCATTTGTACAGCTGACTTCCAGACCGAGATTTCCAGTGCTAATTAAATGCCCATATATCCTATAAAATATACAGAGAGATCTGGCGCATTGCAATTGCAGTCTGGTGTTGGAAGCAGTACATGAAGAAGCAGCAACTAAAGCTAGTTTACCAGAAACTACAAGAGAAGAGATAAAATATCTCTCAATTATTTTTGAATATAATCATTTAAGAGGCATCTGGAAGATACCTCACCTATGGATTTCAAGTTGCTTTGGAGTAAGTTTCACCTTTCTACTGACACATAGGTTGAACAGTAATACTGGCATTACATTTCCCATGAATCATAAGTTAAAGCCACAGATATGAATTCCATTTGTTTTCTAACCTGAGGTATTTCAAAACCCATGCTTCCTTGTGTTCCAGAAAAAGCACTCCAAGATGCACTCTAGGCGTTTTTCATGGTAAAGGAATTTCTGTACTTTCTCTGGAAGCTAAGGCATTTAATGAAATAGAAGACTTACTGGCCAGTGGAAATAAAAATATAATCTAATTATAAAGTATTTTAACAGTGTGTAATGTGACAGAGAGAGGAAGACCCCTTTTGTAAGGATTACTTCCTTTTCTAAGGAAGGTCTTGTTGCATACCGTGCAACTTTGTTAATTTATTATACTGTAGCTGTTGATTTTAAGTGCATTATTTGAAGTCGGAGGAAATACATGCATTAATACCTTCCTCTTACCCCATTACCAGAGCATCACTGACTTTCCAGTATTCTTCCTCACAGCCTAAATCTGTATTTGTTAGTTAGCTGAACTTTATTAAACATATATTGGAGAGATGTTCTTCCCAGCTGTATTTCTTCCATCTTTTATCCCCTGTTTTTGAGGGGCTGACTTCAAACAGCAACTTCCTAAAACTGCAGTAAGATCAGGATCAGGTCACATTTGCGGCAGGAGGGCAGGACAGACAGACACAGGATAGGACACACACACTAAAAGCAGGGAGAGGGGGGAAAGACAAAACAAAGCAAAAACTTGTTCAGGACAATAAGGGCTTGTAAAACATATTCCTACTAACATGAGCTAGATTTTGGACAGGAAGGGGAACAGACACATTTAAGCCTTCTACCGGAAGTGGAAAGGAAACAAGGCTTGTGCAGGGGAAGCAGAAGCGAGAGAACAGATCAGGACACTGATGGTTGCAACATTTTCATCTGCATGTGGGAGAAACATTAAACCAGCCTTCAGTTCTGAGCATTTTATTATCCTTGGATTCCACAGGCAAGCTGTGAATGTCGAAAGTATTAAGGAAAAATTGTCAACTACTTCTAAATGCAATTAAGCTTCTCAAAACCAGCCTCAATAAGGCTAAAAAAAGTTCTAAAGGGAACTACCGCAAAGTGAGGAAGGAACTGCAGGTGCACATAGCTGTGCAGGAACACAGGGTACTCTGCTAATAGCACTACGCCTCGCTGAAACAACTGAGTCAGCAGAATTTCTATTTATATGCTCTCTTCCTACAACAGTCACAGTCAAGGCAGAAAACTCAGCAGTCCTGCCTCCAGGGAGAAACTGGTATGCTTGAGAAAGAATCAGCAGTAGGGTATAAGAAGTAATTCTACCTTTTAAGCTTACACAGGAGTTGTAAATTATTGGCAGAAAATAGTAAGTTCTAAATAAAGTCATTAAGATGGAGGTTTTGTACTTTCCCCACTTCTCCTTGTTTCCACAGTAAGACAACCCTCCCATCCCCCCCTTCAGAAACCCATTTGGCACAGAAGACACCAGGCAAGTCTTTGTTAGCCAATTTTGTCTTCCACAAGTGTACACGTAGAAATGGCTGAGATCCTACAGCACAGGCTTCGTTTTGTGAGGACAATGTTTGTGATGCTATTTTAGACAAATTTATTACTAGTAATTTATTTAATGTAGCTGATAAACCACATCAATATTTGGAGCTGTCAGCTTCATGCTGTCTTCAAGTACAGAAGTTGTTTTCATGCAAAATGGCTACTTTTTCTCCTAGCTAAAGTCCACAACTAACTGAATCATTACTAAGTAATTCATTCAGATTTTATATTTTTAACAAGTTATCTCATTTTACAGCACTCCTATTAAACACAGCATCATTGAGATATAAACGGGTTAAAAAGAAGATTTAACTAGTTTTATCTACTGGAAAAAAGCAAATAAACAGAAAAAAGTTTTCCTAAGTGGATGGAAATCTGCAATGAAAAAAAAAAACATTTTAAAGTTTCCAAGAGATCAATATGCTTACTTCTAGAAAAGTGTAATATTATACCTAAAACAAATAATTGGCTTTTTAGGTATATAATCATTGATATGGATAAAAGCTCAGCAACAGCATTAGACTGAAACTATGAATTTACTTTCCAGTCTAGAAGCAACAATAAGCAAACATCTATTCTTACGTCATATGTAGTTTTAATAGTAACACTAGATGGATATAAATTGTTACCGTTTTATCCCTGAGTCGTTCTCCATGGATAAGAAAATCAGCACAGCTATTCTCTTCCTGGGGAATGACTTTGAAGACTGTGACACAGCTTAGTCCACCCCCTCCAAGTGGTAACCATCCACCACTTGAGTCATCCCGGGTCATCACCACAGCTCGCACTCGTGCATAACTATTACTGGAAGAGATGCAAAAGAAGAAATTAGTTTTCCATAAATGCAAACCAGCTAAGTCTAGTTTAAAAAAGAAAAAAAAAAAAAAAAAAAAAAAAAAAAAGAAACACCAAAACAACAACAACAAAAAAACAAACCTCAAAGCAAAACAACAAACCCACAACCAAGATCACAATAATTAACCTCATGGAGGTTCAGTCACCACTTCCATGATAGTAGCCTAGAAGAAACCAATCTAAGAAGACTCTCTAAAAAATGTTCCTCTGTACTTTTATGCTTTCGTTAGGACTTCTTGGAGCTTACATGCGATTTCTTGTAAAGAAACTCAACCAGACAATATAGTTCCTCAGAGTCAAAACTGATATTCTTCTAAAAACTTTACAAGCAGTGACCTAACTACAGAGGCTCAGGGGCAGGAAGGGAGGAACATTCAACTCCCGATTTATTTTCGACTAATCATGAAGCCAGTCAGCCACCATGAAATTGCACAGAAAGAAGAACAAGAAAGCAGAAAGAGGTCAGGCCTTCTGCCACTGAAATATAAACAAGAACAGGCTTCTAGCCAGAAACCCGACTCCCCTTCCTCCCTCCTTCCTCCCCACACACACAACCCGTCCTTTGCAAGAGAAGGTCAGGACACACACACACTGAGGGGTTTGACAACAGAACCAGTTACAGCTACTTAAAACCTACTATTTGCAGTGTCTACTAGCTAGTCCTCTACTGTATTCACAGGGTGTGGAAAACTACTCGCATCTTACAATTTAACAGTTTTTTCCATCATTTAGCATTTTTATAAAATAAACAAATGGTTATCACTTCATTAAAAGCCAATTCCTTTTTTCATAGTCTCGGAAAAAGAGGTTTTGGTGTTCTTTTCTCTCTCAGGTTTTATTTAGGTCTTTTAAATTAAAAGATGTGGTTTAGTTTTGTTTACGAATGTGGTGCTACATTGGCTGGAAAACCCCATGATTTACTAAGGAAGTTATAGGATCCTACATTCGAAGTATGATTTACTGCATGAATGTAAATAATAGTGCATGAATGAGTATCCCAACACTTTAAAAGAAATAACCTTCACAGTATCTTTTGCAACAGATTTCTGATTGAGGGTTTAAGTACTTAAGCCAGTTAACATTAAGGATGTCAAAATTAAGGACTGGACAGGAAATTAGAGGAGGACAAAGCTACTCCTTCTCTCCCAAAATATTTGTGATATAACCATTCACCAAACTGTTGTGTTTTAAAAAGATCACTGCTTTACACCCCACCCCCCCCCAAATGTCCCAAAATAAGTGAAGGTAGGCTTTTTTTGAATAATTAATATATTACGTTCTCACACACACACACATATGATTCACACATATGATTCACTTTTATATATATAAAAGCATTTTGCTGCAGGCATCTAAAGCTTAAATACATAACAGTTTGCAAAACAGAAAATAAGACTATTCAGTTTTAGCTTGCAGGCAAGTGAATTTCTTCATAGAAATTTTGTTTGCCCCTCCAAACAACAACAACAAAGCAGCCTCCTCCTCCCCCTAAACCTCAGAGCTAAAATGACAGTTCAGTCAATGTTTCTCACCATTTCTGTACCAACATCTTTTAGTAACTCCTCCCACACAGCAGACAAATATAATCAAGAAAAAATCCAGTCCTGCATTGTACTCATCTATCAATTCTAATATCTGCAGATGAAAATGGCTCGCTCTTTCTTGATGTTTAATAATAATAGTGAAAGTTGAATAATTCAGTGGTCTCAACCACTGCATTTCACTCAGAGATAAATTCAGATTATAGCTGTCCTCTTAAAACACAGGCAGTGATTTGTCTCAGTTCTCTCAAGCAAAGAACCTTTTCTGACAGAAGCTTAGGACTCCAGGACCTTCTTCTGAAACAGTAAGAAACAGGATGCACTAACACACTCTCTTTGCTACTCTTCATTCAAACGAATGGAGAGAATTCAAACCACAAATTTAGGTTTAAAGCTATTCATTCTGTGAATTTCATTGTAAATCTGAATTAGAGCTTCCTTTTGCATACCAAAAGATTGCAGCAAAAATTCAGTTAAGCATCATTTTGAAATATCACAAAAAACTTCATTTAAGCTACATGAGAAAACTTGAACCACAACGGATTAATTTTTATGTTATTTTAAAATGAAAGTTTACACTCCACATCTATTTTCTTTTCAACAGTTGCTAAGGAGAAGCAATGATGGATGACACCTCAATGGCTTAGCTACTTCCATTTATCAGAAGTTTTCTGTCAGTGTTGAGGGCTTCCCCCTCCCCCTTTGCCTATACTGAGACGCCTAGTCTGGTCTACTTAATCACATTTTGCTTCCATATTTGCTGTTCTTTTAACTGTTTTAAACAACATTTATCCTTTCAAGTATTTCAGAAATTATTTTCAAACCCACTGCATTAATGCAAGACTAAGAATAAAAGTCCCCAACATGCAATATTTAATGAATAACCTCTTAAATGGAAACAAAAGAGTTTTTCCAACCACCCTCCCTCTAAGTTAACTAGACAAATTCATTACTGGACTTGCAACAAAGCCAAAGTCTGAGATTGCTTAGTTTTGTGTTGTTGTTTGATTTTTAATTTTTGTTTTATTTTTATTTTAAAGGAACTCACAATTGGTAATGACAGCTATTTTTAGTAACAACACAAAGCTGGTTTGCAATTAGCTGCAAAGGAGCAACAAAACTTACAAATGAGAATTTCCAGAATCCTCTGCAAAACCAGCATCTGCCGGTCCCGCCACTGGTACTACCCAAACACCACCTAGATCTCTTGGGTCTCTGTGTTACAGCCCCATCTACTTAGGGAAATTTTAGAACAAATTGCTAAAATGCCAGTGTGTGGGAAAGAGGGCAAGCAAGGCGCCATTACTAATGCCTGACGCTTTTGCTTGCTCTTGCATGAGCACCAGCTATATCAGGAATATCTGAACAAAAGAAAATCCCACAAAGCTGGAAATCGGTTAAACATAGCTCTTATGAAACCTTTCACTAGAGATACCACAAGCACATGAAATGTGGCATAAAGAGCAGAACCACAACAGACCCAAATCTACCTTATCACATCCAACCTTTCCTGAGACCCCCTGATTTTTGGTGCGGCCATTGGAGAGTCTTGAGGCAGAGCAAGGTTTCCAGGAAAAGCTAAAGAGGGGTTCTGTCCATTGGAACATGCTGCTTCCCAAAAGCCAGTGCTGAACACCAGTGAAGACTGGGGACAACCACACTGGAAACCAAGGTTAATTCCCAAGAACTACAGAAACAGATATTCTCTCTAACAGCTGAGTGCCATAGCGAAGATGAGAGTACACTACTCTTATGTGAATCTAATGTGAGCCATAAATTGGAATGAAGTATGGGGAAGAACAAAAAGGGGAAAAGAATGTAAAAAGAGTGTGATTCCCCCCTAGTAGTTAAGAACTACTGAAGAATACAACACAAGTCTGAACTGTACACCTACTAAACTTGAAAGGAAGCTACTTTAGGATAGCATATTAGTGTAAAGTTTCATACCAAAAATGCTAGCAAATGAAGAGGATTCTTGTACCAAAATCAAAAGCTAGAGTGAGGTGAACTAATAAGCCTGAGAAAGCATGAGGGGGCAGAAACAAAGGGCTACAAACTGCAAGTGGACAGGAAAGATAAAGAAGCTGCAGTTCTTGGCTGCCATCAACTATAATAACATCAAGCACGAAAATCCGACCACAAGTTTGAAAGACTCTCCTGCCCTCCAAGAGCTGTGTGTTTTTACCCTTGTAATGTTCTTGGGCCCAAACTGACTTATGACCTGGATGACCAAACAGTTGTTCAAGACCATGAAGCACCCCACTGACCTCGACAGGCTGGGACCTTCAGCTCAGCAACTTACGAACAATCTTCCTTTTGGTGGCTAGGGGGACAGACACAACTGTAATTTTTCCACTATGGCTCTTTTTATTTTTTTAAATAAATAAATTATTTCAATAATTTGAGGTATTTCTTATGTGTAATATCAGGCCAATTATAGATACCAAATATTATTACAACATTTCTCTTTTCTTCTACTAATGATCCAAAAGAGAATGAAGGTTAAGAATTTTCTGCAAAACATTCTTCCCAGAGAAAAGGGGAAGAAATGTTGGAGGGGGAAAAAAAACAACAAAAAACCCCGCAGCTTTCTTGTTGCATTACATTTATTTTAAGCCAATTTCAACAGGATGCACATGGTCCTGGGCAACCTGCTCTAGGTGTCTATCCTCCTCCTTGAGCAGGGTGTATGGATAAGATGACCTTCAGAGGGCCCTTACAACCTCAATTGCTCTGTGATTCTTTCATTTACTTAATATTGTAATATTATTTCAAAGCACAGCAAGTTCAATAAAATACAACTTTATAACTAATATGGGTTAATTTATGAGAATTCATGATTTTTGAAGTAAGAGTTTAAATAGCAGCGCACAACTGCTACTTCAACACTTCTGACAAGAAAAAAAAAAAAAAAAAAAANAAAAAAAAAAAAAAAACAGAAACCCACCAGTATTCTGAAAAATCGTGACACACTCTGCTATGAAATTACACCGTATTTGCTGGCATGCAAACAGCAGCTCCATGCTGATCTCCGAATGTGAACTGGTCATGGATCAAGGCTCTTTACCTTTGACTGGTACTTTACATACGTACTTTAACCCCTCCAGCTCCTGGTGCAATATACTTAAGTGTTTGTAGCCTCACCCTCACCCAAACAGCACACATGAACCAACCTTGGCTTTTTATGGTTCTTATTATCCAGTTTAGCAGAAGATTCCCAGCTACAGAAGCTTTCATGAGTACGTGTATGCCTGGAGTACCAAAAAATAATACCAAACCACTGAGCTAAAGCCTGTTTTTCTTGAGATATTATTTGTTGAGTATTGACTCAATTTAGAAAAAAAAATAATTAATTTCATCCATATCACATAAACATACCCCTACACTTATGATGATACAAAACCCCTTTGTTACTAAAAGTTTAGGGAATGACTGCCACTGGCACACGACATTAATGATTTATCTACAACAGGAGATGCAAATATAGCACAAGTACTAAGGAGGACATAACATACACCAAGAAAACACGTGACAGCATATCCTATTCATTTTTATGAGAAGGAAACTGCTGTATACGCATTTTTTGTCATAACACAACTACTATATGAGGCTCTGCCCTACATGACTGTTACCTTTCTCATCTCAAAATTATGGTAGCAGAGCAGGATATAT
The DNA here is from genome assembly GCA_013398155.1 of Pedionomus torquatus. Lineage (NCBI taxonomy): Eukaryota > Metazoa > Chordata > Aves > Charadriiformes > Pedionomidae > Pedionomus > Pedionomus torquatus. The sequence goes on from VZRU01014260.1 coordinate 528,585, forward strand.
ACCAAACTACTGTGTGAAGGCAAAACTCACAGATTTTCTCCCTTGAGAGAAAAAGTATTCTTCACAGTAAAGAGAGGAGGTACAGCAACCAGCCTGACTACTACACCTAGGAAAATTATTTCTGTGGGAAGCTTAGCAAGAAAAGACATGGATTTCCAGGAGAAACTACAGACAAATGCTTTTACATTTAGGATACTGGCACCCACACTCATTTTGGACTTTGCAAAACAAACTGAACAGGGCATTCCTGCTTCAACAACAACAAAAAAATCCAACA
>VZRU01014260.1:535320-555907 GCA_013398155.1 Pedionomus torquatus
AAAACACACCCACACAGTAAAATCTGAAAATTTTCATTCATAACTGTATACCAATTAAGTAATTTCCAGCCAATACAAGCTACTGTATTAAAACTATTACTATGATATAGAACGCAAGTAATACAGGTGGAAAGCTTATAGCGATCACAAAGGAGTGGAAAGAAAGGTTCCAAGAAGCATTTGCACAGTGAGTAAGCAGAGACAGATTAAAACGCATAGCAATCAGACTTCTTATCTTTCCAGTAACCACTTTCTGTGGCCTGATTTCAGGAGGTCCTTCCACGGAGACTGGTAAGAGAATACAAAACCACTGGTAGTTCTATGCTATCTTCTGCTAACAAATCCAAAGCTACTTTCAAACTTGCACCGCCTTTACCGTTGTAAGTATTTTAATACAGTTTAGCACTGCTGCCAGAAGTGCTCTCCATCCTTCTCTTGCCCTGATCATTTACTCCTGCCATGTGCACCACTTCTGCAACTTTGCAGTGATCAACACCAGAAAGTTGATGTGAATCAAGAGTAAGTAACGTGGAAGAAAGGTTAACTTCAATCCAGAACAACCATCCAACCTTAATTGATAAAATGACTGGTTTTGGTTACAAGGCTCTCTCATAACTGCTCAGAGTGGTTCTGGAGATAAGATACTTCAACACAAGTTCCAGAGCAGTGTCTGAACATGCATATGAGTGTTTGCTTCACCGTCAGTGACTGCTGCCAAACTCTCATTTACTGAAGCCTGTACAGATCAGAAAAAGAAGGGGTCAGTCACATTACAGGCCAGTTGGGAGTCTGACTGCTTCTTTACCTTATATATGTATTTTGAGATTAAGCCATAACTAGCAGTATGAGCATCTAGGGTAAGTCACAAAGTTGGGCACATTTGATGTCTTTCTGTAGTATCAATGTAACTTAAGTCTTACATTTCCCCCTTTTATTTACTTTTTGGCTTCACGTGTGTGGAATGACAAGCCCCACAAAGTTGTGAATAGTTTTTTTCCTCCTGAGAAACATACATTCTTTCTCTAAATTCTTATTGTGAGAGCTTTTGGCCTTCTTTGTATTTAGTAGAGCTCAGTTTATATTCTAACAAAACAGACTGATTTTCCTTTATGTAATGACTGAATACACAAAGGAAAAGCCCTCTTGATTCCAGAAGATGCAAGCAGATTAACACTGGTAGCACAGATAAAAGATACTCTGAACACTATAAGAAGTTTACCACACAATGTGGGGAAAACCAACATACAGAGAAAACACATTTTTTGTAAGAAATAGAACTGAAAATACATTACAATATAAAAATCAATTATAAGCACACGAACCTAATCTGCATGAAGCTTTTAATTTTGGTATCATTAATCCACATAAAATCTAGTATTTTCAACACTGAAATAAATTAAATGAGCACACTCTTGCTGCATATTAAAATACTGATACAGCATACCTAGCCAAACTTTTATACTCATAAACCAGTAATTTTACAATAAAGTAACACTTAAGATTATAGTCCTTCTGTATGAATTCAGAAATCTCAACGCAAACCATAATAAGATTCAGCAAGGGTTAAGAGTATTCAGTTTGGATCCTTTTATTGGAAAGAAGTTATAGCAACCTCTATTTGGAAGAAGTTTAGACAAATCACATTTGTTTGGCACATATTAAAGTGATTCATCAGCTCATCTTCATTGATGCACAGTCACCAATATTCAAGGAAATATCACTGAAAAAAAAAATTTAAAATAGAAAATTAGCCTTTAAGAACAACCTAGAAAAAAATCATTTGACAGCTGAATCTCTTCTGCTAGAAAATATTTATTCATTTTTAGAATAACAAAAACTGATGAATGGACTACACCACTAACTAAATAGTTGTAATGGAGACTCTTGAGAGTTCGATTGAGACTAGTCGATTTACTGGTGCAACACATTTTCCAAACTGCAGTACTACTGGCATTGGGAACCGCTGTTTCTTGTTGCCATGTTGGTTTTTTTTCAGTTGGCATTACTATGTCAAGCACATAAGGGAAAGGAAATACAAATCTTGCCTCTTTTCAAAGGAGAAGAAGAAGAAAAAATACATTAAAATCCTTCAAGTTTTCCAGCTATTCATCCTTTAATAAGGATCATAACTTACTGAAGTTTATTCAGTATTTGTTGAGAATGCAAGGCAATACAAAATCCATTTATTTCAAGCTTTAAACGTGTTCCAGTACACTGGCATCCAGAACTAAAACAGCTTCCAGATTACACTCATGTAAGCATTTTGACACAGAAAGACGATGCATCTCCACGAGGCAAATTAAAGGGTGATGCTTCATTGAGCAGGAGTACAGTATGCTATGCATAGGACACAAATGCTACATAGATCTCTCATTTCGTGAGTTCCTTATTAATTGCAAGGTTTTATTCATAGGAGATGTCTAAGCAGTCATATATGAAGAGTTCTACCAGTGATTCAGCATCTGTAGGTCTGCAGCAAAAATTATTTGATTTTGTGGGATAATGGGAAGGCAACTAAATCTACTCACTGAAATGCAACCTGAATCCCTACGCCTTTCTTTTCTCCACCAGAGTTGGGGCACATTTCTGCTACTTTTTTTTTGTATTAATTTAAATCAGTATGCAACTCTGAAGTGTGGAGCTGGTTGTGCAGCTGAAATTGAAAATTTATCACACCCCCCAAAAAAATAAAAATCATTCTGACAGACGACTGTCCCAGATCACCTGCAGTCACATGCCTCTTGGATCCAAGGCCAAGGCTGTGTGCTAACTACCCCCTTCAGTGAAAACTACACACATGCCCACGTGCAAACTGCCCCTTTCAGTGGCAGCCCAGAACTGTTTCATCATTAGAAATGCAGTTTTGCATAATTAAAGACTTATCTAAACTATTTAATTGTGGGGCTAGAGAGGGACATTTCTCTGGGTTAAAGATAAACTTTTATATAAAAGTCATAAAAGTTATTCTCTAGTCAATACACAAATTTTAGTTTTAAATAGTTTGCTTTTTTGTTTGTTTACTACTGCAATTCTGGTTTAAATAAATTTGAAACCTATGACAAATAACATAGCTGTCTGTCCAACATAACAATCCATTTGTTCTTCCTGCACCGTATGGAAACAAATAGACAAAATTACCCCTTTTTTTTTAATAGATCCAGAAAACAAGATTTTTTTTTTGTTGCATTTGACATACTTCAATCACTGCAGAACTGTAGATCTATTATACACACTTCCACAAGGAATGAAAGTGTCATTCAGTCAGGATACTGCTACAGTAATGTTTTCCAGATGTAGCCAGCAGTGCTTACATTCAGTCGTACATGAAGGTTAATAACAATAGAAATGACAAACAAAACAAAACAGCTACAATAACTTCACACAAGCAGAAGCTGAGAGCATCACAGCTTTGTCTCAGATATGAAATAAATACTTTTATTGTTTTAATTTTAAATTACCCCTGTAAGTCTATCTATGCTTTTTCACTTCATCTTTATGTTCCAGCTTCCCAAACAGCAGTTACACAGTTAAAACCTGATGCCTATTAGAATAAACTTCTGGTGGGAAGTGCTAAGAATTCACCCCGCTGCCTACCAATCTATCCAGAAATCTGTTCTCACTCCTACTTCCTCCTGTCTGTTCCTTTCTGGAACAGCAGTAGGGGGGTTGGGAGTTTGCCTTTCCTCTACTGGATCACAGTTGTGTACATGAACTATACCGGACCATATGGCAATCTCTTTCAGTTTGTAAGAAGCAAAACAAGCTCCCTACAAACCCAATCTGAAGAGATATAGGTAAGAGAAAGACTACAGATAACCAGCATTCACTTCTCCGTGTTTGCAGAGACCAGCTACTAAGTTCTGCCAATACATTAAAGTAACAAGTAGAAACTATAGAATATGTTGCTTCAAGGCTAAGAGCCGTCCCACCCATGCTAACATGAGCATTTACGGCGCGCTCCAGCTTCACTCTCTACTGTACACCAAACTAGTCAGCTGCCGACATGCACCTTCGAGTAGTCCAGAGAAAAAACAGACTCGGACGCATTGTTCAGCACGCAGGACAGCTTTGACACATGAAGAAAATTATTGTACTGAAGGAAACCCAGTGCCTGTTTATTGAGCAAGGTATGCAGAGGATGAGCCTACTCACAGGAGAGCAGAACTGAAGAGAAGAAAGGCTGAAAGCTGAAATCTTCATAGCTGCCTAGAAGCTGCCAGCTGGAGGCAGGCCAACCAGGAACGCAGTGGAGATGGATTTTCCTTCCATGAGGGGAAAACATTAAAGTCTTATTAAGCACCAAAGTGCAAAAATCCAATATGAAAACAACCCCCAGACATAGCACTTCAGGAGAAATTCCACTGCTCGCTCAGTGAAGTTGCTCACAAGGGCCCAACCTTTGGATACATTAAGTGGTGTTTAGCTCTTTGGTAAAACCAGGATTGTCTGATTAAATAGGCTGTAATAGGATCTTGCTCATTTCCTTTTCTAGAAAGTTAAAATGGATTTTTACAGATAATATTTTCAATTTTACAAAACAGCAATTGCATTTTACAACAGCTTTTAGCCCAGCAAAAAAGTTCTTGTGTAACACAGTACAAAATCTTGTCTGCATTTCCATACAAAGTTTTAGGGAACAGGACTTACATGAACATGCATGGAACTCAACAGAAAATAGCTCCCTCAGCTGGAGCTGCATAGTTTTTACTTTTTAGTTTAACTCAACTAGTAGAGTAAATTAAGTACATAACTAAATTATATTTGCATAAGAACAGAGTAATTTAGTTTTCTTATTTTAACTTTACTATTCATGACTATGCTCTGAAGTTCTTTACAACCACGTGGATAGCTTAATGGGAATAACAAGAAGCAGCTATATCAGAGGGGGAAGGGTGCAAGCCAAAAGCAGCATCAGGTGTTGCCCATTACCTGCCCCAAGGAAAAACAAAAACCACCATACCAACAGCTGTCAATATACATCCAAGAGATATGTATTAAGATATATCCAAGATCCAATATATCCAAGTTATGTTAAAACATAACTACAATAAAAATAAAATAAATAAAAAAACCCTAGACTAGATTACAGTCTGTTGTTGCATCATTTCTTCTTCTACTTTAATGTTATACGCAACGTGGAGACAGACATGGGCCATACAAGATAAAACTGAATAAATAACAGTCTATTTTTAATTGATAGATGTTAATGCACCTGTAATCCATAATCGCAGATTCATGACATTTGATATACTAATGACAAAAGGATTATTATAAAGAACCATACACTCCTCATGTGAAGGTTAAATAGTCATCCCTCTCATTTTAAGAGATTTGAGCATTTATTTCTGTCCATTCTTCATAAAAAAAAAAAAAAGGACATAATAAAAGTAGTGAGAAATGAGCTGTCAAAAAGATTTTAATGAAATCTCCAATCACGAAACTAAACTAAACACTAAACTAAGTGGAAGCCTGATCACAACTGTGTTTGCCTTAGAAAAAAACATCATCCTTTACTGAAACATTGCTCTAGACATGACTATAAATTACCACTTCCAGAATAACAAAAGTAAAACAATTTTCTTTTCATCGATAAGCAGCTATGAGAAGAAAAGCACCTTTCTTGCTTCTGCTTATGTCATAATTCATGTTATGAAGATTAAACATCCAAAACCCATGAGGGTTCAAATGTGTGAAAAAGTTGAAGGGCTATAACTAGCCCTTACTTAAACCATACAATGAACACCAGCCAGAGGGTGTCAAAAACACTTCTAGCATATTACATTTTCAACCTTCAGAAAGGTTATGGCTACCTTACAGCTGCAAACCAAAACCCAAACCAAAACCCCAAACAACAAAATCACAAAAAACCAAACCACCTTTGAAGAAAATCTTGAAATCCATGTTTAACAACAAATTAAAATACTAAAAAGTCCAAAAGTTAAAATACTAAATCTCAGAAGTCCTACTGGGTGATACTGATTTCAGCAAACTCACAGCACCTCTTTCAGAACAAGGTTCTCCAATTCACGCCACAATAATTTAAGGTTCAGTTAGTGTCAAGCACCATTATTTCTTAAGGGCTTTTCTCAGACAGATTATATGTCAAATAGATTTAGCCCCAGAGATGTAACATGATCTTGTAATAGTTATGACTAAATTACAAGTTTTAAAGTAGACAGCCATCAAAGTAAGGAGAACAGGCAATCGTGGATTCAGGAAATGTTCATTCCCCCATAGTCAGCTAATGGCAACTTTAATAGGATGTGATAGATTTTTCTCCACCAGGAGAAAATACTGCTTGCATTTCTGCTTCAACAACCCACGCCAGCTGACTAATGGAGTTATATTTTTGTCTCATATGAGGACGGTTACTTGCCCATCCTCTAGCAGTTGCAGAATGAAACATTAACAGCAGCTGTGGGGTGAACAGAAAAGCTGCTCTATTTGGTAGCCAAGATCCAAAGTACAGGCCTTTCCCCTCGAACAGTGGAGCTCATTTTCTGTCACTGGGTGACGGAAAGGCACAGCACAGTACAAGGCCACTTATAGGGCCTAAAGTAGTTAACTGAAGATACTTTTAAGGAGCAACAAACCTTCATTGGGAGAAAAAGTAAAGGATTCACAGAAATCCAAAATAAGGTTCTCGGACAAGTGAGAGCCCTTGGGAGCTTAGAAGCTGCCAGAATGAAACACTAGTGAATCAAAACAGGTTTCTTAAAACAACTCTTATCAAATACTACTAAATGTAGAAACTCTTTACCTTGGCATAGTAACAATCCTAATCATAACAGACCAATCCCAAAGAAACACTTCTGCCACACTACTGAATAATCAACATATGCCTGCAACTAGGAACATCTTTTTATGAAAGCACTTGGGCTTCAGTCCTGCAAAAATTTAAATATATCACTCAGAGCAGACCTACCGATCTCTGCGGAAGTCTGTAGAGTTTATTATAGACATAAGAGCTAACACATATTTATAAGTCTTGCAGGATAATTACTTTTGGCACAATATAAATAACATTACTCTAATGTGTTTCAGCATCATGGTCTCCTGCCTTAAGAACCAGGCATTCTGGTGAAGCCTGTCATTCTTTATATGAAGACTGGCAGTTGCATAGCCCACAGAGACATTTAAACTTCTCTTTGCATTTTCTTTCAGTTTCAGTATTTGGGCATTCTTTAAAAGTAGCAAGAAAGCTAACAAGTGAAGCTGATAAAAATTGCCTAGAAGTGTTTTCTTACTACCACCATGGATACCACTGATAGGACTAGAAGCAAATCTTAGACAAACTATCTATAGCTTCCAACACTTCCAAAAAGTACAGCAATTAGGCTCTGGAGTTTGGTAGGTATTTTTCCAGAACCCAATGCACTGGGTGACAGGGTGATAAATCAATTTGAGAAACAGTGTTAATAAAGGACACTAGTGTTCATTGTACTATCGTTCACTGAAAAAGCTTAAAACTCTGATACAAGAAGAGGTTTCAAATAGCAAGACAGGCATACAAAATAATTTTAGATACTTAATTCTAGTAGTTTGCCTAATTGACTTTTAAATGCATACCTAAAACTAGGCCTTAGATTTCTCTCCTTGTCAGTCTTCTTTATCTGTTCAGCATTGTCTTACTGTGCCTTTCATTTTAACTTCTAACAAGGATAAACTTGAGCAAAGAAAGGGAACTTTGGTAACTGTCAATGCCATTGAGAATTAAAAGAATGGTATATATCACCTCCTGCAGTCACTACTGCTTCTGTGAACCCCAGCTGGAGCAGCTGATCTGTCTTGGCAGAAGGCCCAGCCCTAATAAGGGAAACGAATTAATAAATTTTGTAGACATAGGTAGCTCTTACAGCAGGTTTGCTTTTGCACTTCCATCCCTCCCCATTTTCATCTGATACCTTAATCTCTTTTAATGCCCTTGAAAAAACAAGACAGTTTCACCAATGATACATCATCAAGAATTTACGGCTGAGACAGTGTTGCATGCCACAAGAACAGCCCTGGTGTTCTACTTCTAAAAAATGGTCCAACACTAACAGCAATAACGGGGGAAAAAAGTACTTTAAAATACTCTGCAGCTCTCTCAACCCCATACGACTTCACATTTACAGTTTGTATTGCCTTGGCCTAAATCACCAGTTAGAAATTCAACTGATTTCTATCAAGGACATTTTGTTTTGTATACAAAAATATGACAGACAGACCTACAGGTAAAAGGAACACACTGACAAATTTTTACGTATTCACCTATCTTTTAATCAGGACATCTTTTGTTTGCATCTCAGATGTATGAAGTATAAAGTAGCATCTCAGAAAGTATGTTAGATCTGATCATAAGCACATACAGTTTTTGAAACAGAATCAGACCACCCTTCTGACAGCCAAAGTGGAAACAAAACAGTTTCCAAGTATTAGTGAGCCAACCCTGACTGGATGGAGACTGAAGGAAGGCGGCACATGTGATTGATCCCCACCAACTTCATGAGGTCCCTGTCCAAAGCCCAAGAGCACCAGCACCTACTAATCCCCTTTCTCCTCTTGCTAAAACACTACTTTAACTTCAGAAGACAAGCAGTTGATGCTGACAGAGTCATAAATTCAATGCATTTCCTAACAAAACTGAATTGCCAAGTTCTTCCCTAGAACATCATGCTTACCGTTTTATCTCATCCCCTTATTCATATGGCTCTAGTGAGACAGTTCCAAGCAAGGAAATATCCATGCAGTACACAATGCTCTGAAATACTCTGTTTAGACACTAAGACTATTTCAAATTCTAACATGCTAATATGAAAAGCAAACTATACTGAAAGATTAAAATTGAATAATCTGGAATAGGAATTTCAGTTCACTTCAACTTCTGAAGGTATGAGAACACAACACTTGTATTAAGCACAGATAAGGCATCTAAAACTAAACTCCTGCCAAAGTAAAACAAAGTCCTACCAAACAATCACATGGGGAAGTTCCCCACCAAAGAATCAAGAAACAAACAATGTATTTCAGCTCAAGCTTCCTAATGAGGAAACAGATGCATATGTAATTTAACCAGGTACAGCACATGGAAAAGTGAGAAAAAAGTTGTCAACAAGGGAATTCTTATGTTTTTATGTAAAGATTTAGTATCTTAAGGCAGAGCAGCATTAACATCTTAAGATAATAAAATGGAGTGCTAAATTATCAATAACTTGTGATGTTCTTGGAACATTTTGTGCAGATATCAATTGCATCTCTGAAAACCTTCAGTATCTCAGTTATCAAATTTTTTGAACATTTTCAAAGGCAGACTTCTACTCTCCCAGAAAGGAGAAGCTGTAGCTGACCCTTTTGTAGTATTCAAGTAGTTCTGAGCCATCATCTACCTTGCCACAAAAACTTCCTCAAATCAATTCAAACCACAGATCACAAATCTGCTTTACCATTAAAAGGCAAACAAGTGAGCAATTAAGTTCAGCAGATTTTAAATAAATCTACTCCCACTCTCCCTCATTAACTGATCTCAACTGTAAATTTGCTTTAGATGCTTTAAGAGGTGGCTATTAACTACATAGAGACAAAGTTATTTTGTGTGTCAAAATGACAGCACCAGTGCTATTTATTTAGTGAAACTGGATTTGTCTGTTGCTAAAACGCAGGGTATTAATGGAATTCTTTTTATTTCTATTTCAAATGGCTTGTGTACTTATGCAACTTTAGCTCATTCTGAAATACTTCACAGGGTGACAAAAAGGATCTGGAAAACAAAACAAAACAAAACACCACCCCCAAAACAAAAACTCATTCTGAAGAGCTAAGTATTTCAAACTATGTAAACAGTCTACCAAAAAACGCTAAAACAAACCCACCCATAGCACCTATCAGTAACACCACTACAAAAACTCTTACCATTTTGAGGAGGTTGCATTTAAAGAGAACTTTAGATTTACATCTCTTAAAAATACCCACAGAATTATAAAGGTTTGCTTTTGAGTACCCTTTTCCACATAGTTTTACAAAGCATCAACTTCCAAACCTTCAGAACTACAGTATTATTTTGGATTGCATGAAATTGTTTAATACTGAATCCAACTTAATCCCGTAGATCTTAGAATCTCACTTGGTAGCAGCTTCAACCACCTGATCAGGCAATGGCTGCTGTGCGGCTCTGTATAGAAATGAATAAACCACACACAAAACATTCTCCTACATGAAGAAATTGGATATAATGGAGCGGAGGAACCTGACGATGAACTAACAGAAGCTTCATCATTTGGAAAAAACAAACCTTTAAAAAAACAAAAAGACAGAAGTAATACAATCCTCCCTCCTTCTGCTGTCGGACATTACAGCTATTTCTGATCATGCTCTCTATGGAAGTTAAAGGGACACAAATACTACCTGGTTATTTAAATACTACATGGTTTCTTGTTATATACTGGAATAATGCATGAAGAAAGGGTTAGACCAAGAGAACTTCCTGCTTTTTGATCAGCATTGTTATTGCCAAAGGACATATCTCAAACAGAAGCTATTCCTGGAAAAATTATTTGCCAAACCATAATAAGAACTCATTGTGGAGGAAAGCAAAACTAGTCCTTCGGCGAACATCATTTTCCAGCATAAAGACAACAGAAGTTGCATCCTACTGAAAACATGATATAACCACACTGATTTTCTTGGTTAGCAATGAAATCTTGAGCAGCATTTTTCAATTAACTGTTAAGACTGTATTTCTCAGGAATCAAATATACCATTTTACTATATAGACAAAATAAGGGAGTACTTCTCTCAGCTGAGGAATATCAAAAACTGCAAAAAATCCCCTCTCACCTCATCACAGATATTAATGCTGTAACTGGGAAATAACTGTTATGCTTTCTCTACTGTGAAATACCTAACTGTAAGTTAGACAATAAATAAAACATATAGAAAGCAGATCATTTCTACTGTAGGATACTATGATTTCTACATTATCTGACTGTAATTGTAATCTCCTCCTGGAAGGAGCATGAGGACCTTAAAGCTTTTACTTCACCCATTGAGCTTCTATTGTTGGGATCAAGTTCATGCAGCACAGATTTCCCCAAAAATAGAAAGTCTAAATTCTATACCTCTCAGTAGCTGCTCAGGCCAAAAACCAAACCAAACAACTGAAACAACAGATTTGGTGATTTTATTTCCAGTTATTCCACAAGTCTAATCCATATATTTTGATTTTGAGCGCCCCGGTCTAGTGGGAGGTGTCCCCACCCATGGCAGGGGTTGGAACTCGATGATCTTTTAGGTCCCTTCCAACTCTAACCATTCTATGACTCTGATTTTGTTGAGAAAGGAAGCTATACAAGTAATTGCAGCTCTACTTCAGGAAGATTTGTTCACAAACATCAAAAATGTTGAATATTCTGCAGCAGTCACTCAACATTGATTTTGAATATTTCTGTAATGTCTTCTCCTTTCATTGCTGAAAAGAGGATGAACTCATAGCCTGTGGGAAGCATTCAGTCTTTCTATAGCAAAGGAAACACATGTATTTGTTTTGTTATGTTTTTGTTGATCCAGAGTAGCAAAACCCAGGCTTCTTGCTAGCATTGCTCAAGGGTAAAACCCTGGTATTAAGACCTGTAAGGGTGCTCAGTGGGCCAGCAAAAACGTCTCAAAGAGATGGTAACCAGTGTATTATTTTCCAGACAAGCTTTTCGAGATAAGTTGTCTGAGAACACTAATACATAGAAATGCTCAGAAAAATGCTAAAACCAAAACAAAACATACAGGGATGGGTCTCTCTAAAAACCAACACGCTTCACAACACAGAAAGATACGCCACTTTCAACAGTAACAAAAAACCCCAAAACACCAACACCCAAAAAACACCTAATGCAAGAAAACTACAGTTTTAAAAAGATATAGCAGCCAAGGAAATAGAGGGGAGAGCCTGTATAATTAGGTATCTAAGCTTATCAGTTTTCTCCTAGCTCACCACAACTTACTCCAGAAGAACAACAAAAGGCCCCCCACAGGATATTACACTATATTAAACTACAGCACTATAAATTGATGTCTTGTTCTGGAATACCTTCCTTGAAGATGCTCTTCATCCAGAACTCAACTAAGAGATGAAGAAGATCTCGTATTTTCTACATTGCTTCAGGAGAAGGAGTTGGACATATTCTCCCTTCACAGGACATGCAGGCAGACGTAACAGAGAAGTGAAAGGTAGTGAATTCCTGCACTATCAGCCCAGGCAGTTCAAAGGAAAACCAAATTGGTTTTGTACCTGGGACACACACACAACATCCTTGCACAAGCATCTCCTTTATACTGTGCACAGCACCCCAAGCATAGGACATAAAACACTTGTAAGCATGTGATAAGGCAACACCACTTCAGCTGCTTCTGAAACTATTTGCATGAAGTCCTCTTCACCCTCCCAACCAACCCGAAAGCAGAGAAGCATTCAGTCCGGTAAGAAGGTTCCCTCAGCCTGCCAACAGTCAAGAGGCTGAGGTGGAAGGATGGTCCCGGGCCAATTTTCAGTACCCTAGGCCAACGCTCAACTGATTTCTGCAAATCCTCCATTACCTAACAGGGTTGTTAACATGCACGATTCTTTTCCATCACCATAGTAACAAAGCACGTACATTTTAAGGTGCATATGGGGGCTCTTCTAGAGGATGTGTCAAGTTGAATACAGCTAAGACAATGTAAGATATTTTAAGCTAGACCCGTTCAGTACAAATAAAGAATGCATGCAAGTACTGTGCTAGAGATCATCACAGGACTGTTAAAGCAGTAGTTACACATCCATTAAAAAGTTTTCTGGAGGCTGAAAGAAATAGAAGATGAAGGAAGATTCAGTCAGGACATTTACAGGCTTTAATGCATAAAAACAACCTGATATTATTATTATTATTAATGCATAATGAACAACCTGATTTTAGACACCCAACTTCTTCAGGAACGACAGAACAGAACGGAGCAAAAAATTTAAAACCAATAAGCTTTACCTACTGATTGCTGAAAAAATAAAAAAGAAGTGAAGAAAGAGAGATCTAATTAGAAGAACATATTTACTGCTGAAGAAATGACAAGCAATTGCCCTTTTTATTTCTATGAGAGCTGCAAGTTCTTTGCACTTACACAACTGAAGTATGGTGCTATTCCTACAGGACACACGAGTGACACCATAGAAGCCCAGATTTAATTGTAATCTACATGTTAGGATTTGCCTCCATAGCAAATATGCCCATACATTTCAACAGCCTCTCTGGCACACACTAGACACACATATCCTGTAGTAGCATGGCTTCTCATAACCTTAAAAGAACGAAACCAAAAGCAAGCTCAACATCATAAATTAATTATTCCCTCAAATAATTTCCTGTACTGTCCTAGAGAAAGTTTCCAAACTGGGGGGAAATAAACCCCAACACCAAAATCCCAACTTTCGTATAAGGATTAAGAAAGTCATGCCAGCAGAAAGAATATAAGAAATAGCATGCTACAACTCTGGATGGAACTACAGCAATATTACCAACATCCGAAACACTCACATAGTTGAAATCTGAAGGTTAAAGACTTAATCCAGACTAAACCACAATACCAAACAAGAACACTAGCAAACTTGTTAGAACATTGTTTTACTTTTCAATATTAGCATTTATAGAATTTTAATGCTTATTAAGATACAGTCTTCAATTACACAGCACCACCTGTGTGTGATGAGAAGGTACAGTTCTCTCTGGCACAGGATGAGCTGCAGCTAAGGCAAGGGGCTGAAAAAAATAAAATGGGTGTTTCCATTGAACGTTTGAGAGTAGAACCCAGGCAATCTGATTATATTCTTGGCTCAGTCTCATTATCAAAATCATCAAAATTCATACCCCTGACCACATGGATTCTATTTACACACACAATCTCAGTTCTCAAGCCTGAAAACTTGCAAGCATTTAATTTTACAACTTTGCGTTCCCTTGGCACAGTCATTATGAACCACTGGTATCAGCAATCATAATTTCTTCTACAGTTTGGTCTTTTTTTTAATTATTATTTTTAAAATCATGCAAAATTAGAGACAGCAACCTCGAAATTTTTTGTGTAACATCAATAGTACAGATCATTTGCATTTTAAGTGGAATTTGTAATAAGATAGATAATTGCCTTCCGAGGAGGGCACAAACATACTTATCTTAAGTCTACCCTACCAGGAATCTTCCAACCTATTCTTGGTCCTAAAGGGAGCAAAGACCAGTGATTAGCAACAGTAACTAGTGCTTGAAAACATACAAGTTTGGTATACAAGGTCAGCCACTTACACAGATTAAAAAAAAAACCACCAACTCAAAACAAAACAGGAATTCCCATTTTAAACATATAGGCCTCAATTCTAAATACTGAATTCTTTACATCTTTCCAAAATGCATTCCCATTCAAGGCTCAACATATATAGGCCTCTATCACAGGCTTTGTATTAAGCCATGCCATACTGTGATCCAGAATAAGTGCACCACACAGAGAAAGAAATACCTAGGACACCGAGCACTTCATCACGTCCGAGAGGCTGAAAAGTCTCTGGGAAGTTACATAAAACCACCTAAATCGGAGCAGGCCCTGTACTCCCACCTTTCACTACCCTTACTTAATCCTTTCAAAAGGTTAAAGAGAAAGAAAAATCACTTCTGCCCTCAAGGTTTGTAACACTTCACCAAAACAGTTCTGCAGAATTTCTAGAAGGAAAAATTCCCAGGTAGGAATCCTCCCTGAGAACTATATCTTACCAAGTCTAGGTTTCTTTGGGGAAGGCAGACACTCAGTAGCAACATTTAATAAACCTGACACCAGTTTTCAGTAATTACTTGTTTTATTAATGAAATTCTTGATGCTTCTTGTTGCTACACTTGTTTATTCACAGCATTTGACTTTACTAAAACTGAAATAAATCAGTTTCATTTTTGCTTTGACAAACTTCAGTTAGTGTCGCAACTTGTCAGTACAAGACAAAGGAAAAGGGTAATTGTCAACAGTTGTCAAGATCATCTTCGGGAAGACCTATTTATTTGGTACTGTTTTTCTGGAGTTCTCTTTTTTAAAAAGAAATAGGACAACTCTTCCGTAGACTTCAATGAAGCCAACTCTTGCAAACCATTCAAGTCAAACATCGGCTCACAGAATTTCTTTACGGGTTCTGAAAAGGTGAGTGTTTGACTCACTGAAGACCAAGTACCGATTAAAAGACTCCCTCACCTAAATAAAACAGCACAAACAGCAGTCAGTAGTCAAAATTTTCAAACACAAGAATGAATATATCTTGGGGGGGGGTGTGGGGGTGTGTGGAGAGTGAGGAGGAAACCAAACAACAACAAAAAAAATATATCTTTACTGCCTCATTTTTAAGATGGCTTAGATGTTTCAACAGTACATATTTGGAGAACTCTTGTGTAGCACACACATGAAAAATAATTTCTTCTGAATGGAAGTTTGGTATCAGGCAGCAACGCAGAATGGAACACAGTAACAGCTGATGTTTCTATGGCCTATTCTCCCTGTTTGAATTGAAGTATTTACATCATATGACAGTAAGTTCTTAGAGAAATAAATGTTTGTGATCTCCTTGCATATATAGATGCATTTATCACCATTATACTGGGGCTATTTAAATGTTATTATTATTGTTATCATTATTATTAATTTTTCCCACCTTATTTAGAGCACTGGGAATTAAGGCCCGCAACTGCATGTAACAAGCTGGTTATTATTTGATCAGAGCCACATTAATAAACAATTTTAGTATTCAAAGCACTTAAATGCAAATGCTCCTTTGGTTTGGATTTTATTTTTAATTATTTTCTCATCACACGTAGGAGAAAAACAGTGACCATAAAGCACTGAATATAAATAAATGAATATATGTTATTTTAACAAACTCATATCACAGATACCAGCATGAACATAATGTAAAAGATATGCTTGAAAAGACGTGAAAACACAAGCACTTAAAATGTCTGCTTACTTCCTACAAGTGCTGTTCAATACCACCACCATCTTAGCGACTGATCCCTATTGCAGATATTTTTCAAGTATGAGATATAATGTTTACCCTGCTATCATATACCATAAAAATATGTTACCATATGCAACATGGTACCACCTCACGTACAAGAAAAACCGCAGCAAGCTAACAGATTTAGTCAAAATGCTAGCTAAAAAAATAAATAAAAATCTACAGACTACAGGAAAAGTGAAATAGAAGTATATATTACTATTGTCTTAAGTCTAGAAAATATATTAACACAGCATACCAAAATAGCATCCAGTCTGCTTCTGTCCCTCAAAAAAATCAAGCATTTCTGAAGATTATTTCTGCTGAATACCAAGACAGGTTAGAAAGCACACATTACAAAGTAATAGAATGTATTAAAAAGTGTTGAACATATGCTTACACCATCTTGAATTTTGATTTGGAGTATTTGTACCATATTAATCGTCAATAATTAAACAATAATTATACTTTGTAACTAGAAGTGCTTTCAGAAAGATGAATATTTTCAAAGGAGAGAAAGAAGGAAAACAATTATATTTTCAGGGATTGTTCAATTGTTGTTTACAACCAATTCCAGCCATTCAACCCCCATGCTAGTTAAAATTTTCTTACTTAAATCTTGTTCCACATTAGAACAGCGAGGAAAAAGACAAAGATAGTTCCTTTTTAATATAACCTTAAAGAACCTGGGATCCTCAACTACACAATAACTCCCAGCCATCTTTCAAATTCCATTAAGGAAATTGAGACACATTCTAATTGAGAAAGATTAAGAGGGAGAAAGCATACATATGAACATTAGAACAACACCATTTAAGAAAACATACACTGTATGCCATATTGTAGTTAGTTTTTGGTTTTTTTTGAATTAAGGAATAAAATCCCCAAGAAGAAAATAATTTCCTTTGTCTCCTTTTTAAACTTCTGTCAATATTCTGAAAGTATTCATTTCTGGAGTTTGTCGTATCCCATCAAGTCATTACCAATGCATATGATTTCCACAAATATGCACATGACTCAGTAAATAACAAACAAAAATACCAGTGTTTAGCCTAAAAACTACCAGGAATGCCCTCAGCTTTAATCCTGTAATTTCCAAACCTGTCAAGATATATTTCCTTCAAGAAACGTCTCTGCTTTTGAAACATAAACTGGCATTCTCATTGGCACGTTAACACTTCAAGAACATTAAATTTTGAATGAACAAACACAGGAAACACTCGTCATTTTTTAATTCAAATATTATAGCTGGCTCCAGTTATGCTGAAATACCCAGAGAGCATTTTTCTGCAATACCACAATAATCAAGCAATGTTGCTAAGGTGAACCTTTTTTTTTTATATAAAAAATAATACAAAAAACCCAAAGCAAAACAAAAACCCCACCCCTGACTTCCACATTATGTAACATGCAAATTCAGTTTCACCTTCAAAATAGTGACACGTAACATAAAGCCGAAGAGACAGCAAAAGGCAGTTTATAAGACTGGAAAAGCCTCCCCAGGACTTTGTAAAGAACCATTCCCCAGACAGAAAGATTATCAGAACTGCAATGATTTCATAAATCAATTGATTTAGAAGATGCTTTCCTTAAAAAAAAAAAAAAAACCCACACACAAAAACAAAAACAAAAAAACCCAACCTACTTCTTTTTACAAACTCCTTATGCTACGGAACAAAGAATTCTGAAGTCTATATATGCCCTAAATAGCAGAAAGAAAATTAGCCTGCAAAAAAGCATTAAAATCCTCCCAGAACTAATATAATCAAACTAGTTGGCTTTACTTTCTGTGACATGATTTCATATTCATCTTTAAGTTAAGTATTTTATTTTAAAAATGAACTCTGATTTACTTTCTTCACAGCAGCACCTGAAGATGTTTATTACATCGCAATCTAGAGGCTGTTCAGCATATAGCATTAGTATACACTTTGTGTTTCTTTAATTTATACTCTCTTGAATTAAATTATAGGTAATCTTATACTCATTTTCCTAGATATTTATGTAGCAAAACAATTGGTATATGACAGTCTGGATCTGTAAAAATACAGTATGCAAAACCAACTCTGAATATAATTCAAGAGCACAAGCATTCCCTGAAAAATAAAGAGGCCACCTACAATACAGAGGAACGTAAACAAGCCAATTAAGCAGTGCTCCTACTTCTCAATAGTAGCAACTCGGACTCCATCTTAAGTCTGTCATCATTCATCCCTACTGAATGGGGACTATGTAATGTAACAATTATTCTATTTTACCTAACACCAAAATTCAGTAGCATTTCTGGACAACAATAAAATCTGCCACCAAAACAGGAATTTGGTACAGTAAGTGCTTGCTGACCTGCCTGCTCTGACATTATTATGTTAAGCTGCACGAACAGCGAACAGACCTACACATCCACAAATCCTACTAATTCCTTCATTTAAAAACTGATAGTATTTGTGAACACCACACTGCGTTCATGCTGACCACACTGACTGCAAAACACCACTGTGGGGAAAGAACTAGTTATCTGGAGGTACAGAAATACTCTCATGTAACTAATACCTAACCAACAAATAAAGTAACATCATCACAAGAACAATGTAAAAATCACCAACAAAGATTCATCCATGGCAATCAAAATTTTATAAGGCTGCCTTCCACACATTCACAACTGACAAGAAACCTAGTAGTTCTTAATGTAGTTTTTTAATTAATCTTTCCCACCACCATTGAGAATTTAGCATTATTAACTGAAGTCACACTCTAGACACTGCAAATATTTGTATCTTACTCCATAAAATGAAGTTTTGTAAACAAAGAATAATGCTCAATTACCAGAATATTCCTGGTAGCCACAATGACAGGAAATGCGTTACAAAGTACCCGTATTCACCCTTATATGCCAAGAGATTTGTTAATGAATTCAAGGCCATTGATGTCATCAATTACATTGATAAAATTAAACACGGCGAACTTTTAAAATACAAATTTCAATCTGTAAATCTGCCCTATTTTCACAAATTATTTATTTAGAGTTTCAGTTATATTTCTCAAACATTTAAAGTAACACCCTTGTGCTATGTGCAAAATGAGCCAAAGAGGAACGATGACTCTGGCCTCACCAAAAATGCTGTCAAAAAAGCAAATGAAACCGAGAAGAAAAATATTTTTCTTCTGATATTCTAATAACTGAAGCACCCCACCCCCTCCAAACCTATTTATTTGAGAAAAGGCACTGTTTATACTGCTTTGTAAGGTTATACACATTTAGCTCTTTAACAACAATGAATTAACTCAAACCAAATACTGGATGTGAGCTTTCCTTTCTTAAGTAAAGATTAGTCATCTTTCAGGTATTCTCTTAGGTTGCACTAAAAGCAAAGCCTCTTCCACTACATGAATGTGTAATTAAAGATCACCTTAGTGTAATTTGTTAAGATAATGAAATAGTGTGTTCATGAGCAGTGAACATCACCATTTTAACACTGGCAACCACAACACAGTTATATCAAACAAATACATAGCCTGCTTCAGGGATCCTTTATCACTAAGTTCCAACCAATTTTATTTTTTGCAAGTCTAAAAAATATTTAAAATGAAAGCTGATACACTGACCTCTAAGCACTTCATGCCACATTTCTCTGTTATTCTGATATTTCACAGGACTCTTCAGCTACGGCATAGTTTAAGGAGAGACGACGATAGCTAATCTGCTGTAAAATTCTCAAAGTAAACAGACAAAAATGAACTGCCTTGCTGATTTCTACTGACTTCGTTGTCTTCACTGTTACCTGTATTTTATAACAGGCAATATTTTCAGACGCCTTATTAGGTATATCCCCACTTCCTTCTACACTATCTCAGTATCTTGCAGATGCAAGACACCATTGTTCAATAAAACGTACGTTATCCCAAATGGATTAACTGGCTTGAAAACACATTCAGAATAATTTTCAGCATCTTTATTTTTGAGCTAGTATTTCTGGAGAGGGAAATATTTCATTGTTTTTTGAATAAAACTCTTCCCTGCCTCAGCGTTGGACGGTACTGAGAGAAGGTACTTCTGAACGAATGCTTCTTGATAGGAAAAGGACACACACACACACACAAACCGTAAGAACAACTCCCCCCGCCCGCCCCCGCATCTTTACAGCAATTTCCCGTGCTCGCAGCCATAAGCTCTCTTTCTGCTGCCCTCTCTGATAAACCTGCCGGCCTGGCCGCCTCTCCCTTCCCATGCAAGGCTGATCTGCCAGGCTGCTGAATGCAGACACTGTACTGCACTGTGAATGGACAGCCAGGTATTTTATGAATGGAGCGGATCACGTGCTCCCAGCACCTCCCCGAGCTGATATTTCCCACATAACTGTGTCAACAAGCAGCGAACAGCACATATTAATACAGCAGGTCCTGGAGACCTTCCTCCGTCAGCCGCCGGCCGCAGCCTGGTCCTTGGCACCGCAGCGGCAGCCGCTTCAGGCCCTCGGTAGGACAGGTTTTGCCGCAGGTCCAGCGGTGGTGGCAGCGATTATTTTTTTTTGGTTATTTTTTTTTTTATGAATGGAGATTGTGGTATGC
>VZRU01014261.1:7767-50972 GCA_013398155.1 Pedionomus torquatus
TGTAAGATGAGGAATGGATACTTCCAAAAGTTTTGTTAAAATCTGTACTGTTTCAAAAACTGCTCTACTGGTGGCTTTTTGAGAGAACATTTCAAAGGGGAATTGATTTTATATCTCTCAAATCTAAGTATGTTGTAGCTTAAATTTCGAGCCAGTTGCTTTAAAAATAGAGGGGTTTATCCCTTCCCCTTCATGCCACACAGATATGCCTTTGCAAAGTAATGTATCTCTCTATTCTGTTTATTCATTTGCAGGCTGTAGGTTACAGTTTAATGCCAAACAATAAAGATGAAGATGGCCTCGTGGTCTTGGTCTTCAACAGAAAAGAAACAGATATTCGAAGCCAGCAGCAGCAACTTGTAGAATCACTACACAAAATTCTGGGGGGAAACCAGACCCTCACTGTCAACGTAGAAGGTGTTAAAACGATGCCAGATGACCAGTATGTGAACTTTACACGGTTTTGTGTTTTTATTTGGTATTATATGTTATAAAGGGTTGGCACTTAGTCCACTCTGTCTTCCTTTCTCCTTGATTTCAGATCTGTTCATCACTGTGTTTGATTTTTGTGTCTCTTATTTCTTCATGTTGCTTTTTCTTAAGGCATTAAGTTCAATATTTTCCTTGTGTACGTTAGTTGCTTTTGCAGGAGTGCACAGCTGAAGACCTCAGCTCAGGTCAGGAAATAAGCTTCTCCAGACCCTGCTCAGCAGCAAAAATTGGACATGATGATGCAAAACATGAGGGTGGGATAAGTATTTAGGTTTTTAGAAGCTGTGAGGTGTTCTTCACTTGGCCATTCATAAGGTGGAAGGGCATTGGGGTGTATATTAATAGAATCTTTGAAGCGTTTTGTATTACAAACATTTATTTAAGTGGGAAAGCCGTTTCAAGGCTAGTTGAGCTGGCTCATTTTGCGTGTTATATCAGAGCGTTGTCTGCTTTGACTTGTTTGGGGGCCTCAGCCTAGTCTGCCTGAAGTGAGGCACTGGAACAGGGTGCCCAGAGAAGCTGTGGATGCCCCATCCCTGGAGGTGTTCAAGGCCAGGCTGGATGGGGCTTTGAGCAACCTGCTGTAGTGGGAGGTGTTCCTGCCCATGGCTGGCGGGTTGGAACTCGATGATCTTTAAGGTCCCTTCCAACTCTAACCATTCTGTGATTCTATGATTCCATGTACTTCAGGACACTGACATTTCTGCTTCTTACTTTCCCAGTTTGTTCATTCTGTTTTAAAGACCAAAGGTTTTAGGTTATTCTTAATGTAGTACTGGCATCACCATATAATATGGTTGTTAAAACTGGCAGGGGGAAGAATGTAATTTTGTAGGGTATTTACAGCTCTTCTCTTTCTTCCTTGCTGTGTTAAACCCTGCATTTACTGGTACTTTATACCTCAATTAGCTAAGGAAGTTAAGTCAGTTGGGAGAAGTGGTAACTTTGATTTAGGGTTGTTCTTTATTGTGTTAGTTTCTATACCCTGCTGACCTTTTTCTGACAGTATGCATTTTGTTGTGTGCAGGACAGAAGTGATCATTTACGTTGTTGAGCGCTCACCCAATGGCACATCAAGGAGAGTTCCTGCAACGACCCTCTATGCCCATTTTGAACAAGCCAACATAAAATCATCCCTGCAGCAGCTGGGGGTCAGTCTCTCCATGGCCAGAACAGAGCTGTCCCCAGCACAAGTCAAACAACTCCTGCAGAACCCTCCTGCTGGTATGTGGTGTGGGGCTGCACAGGGCACAGTTGGGCTTCTGCTGGGGCTTTTCTGAGTCTCTGGGAAAAATGCAGGTGTCGACCCACTGGAAAACACCTTTTAAAACTGTAAGAGTTTCCAAGGCACCCTGACATACTGACATAGTGGTTTTAATTACAGCCAGCTTTCCAGCTTTTGTAGTCCACCAATTTATCAGTGATATGCCACACAACACCATACTATGTCATTTAGTCATCATAAATCACTTCAACTTGTCCAATTAAAAGGAAGTTAAATATCTGAATAATCGTGTACTATATCACTTCCTAATCTTTGGGGGAGTCACTTAGCCTGTATATGACATCACAGACAGGCCGTATACAGCTTTGTTTTGGAGTAGTTAAATGCTGTTCATGCCATTTCATAGGATACTGGTACCTTATTCTCTAAGTCTATACAGTGTCACATGTAGTACTAGCAGTGAACTCCCTGTGATGGGTCGAAAGCAGTCTGTGATTCTTTAAAAACATAATAAAGGTTATGAGACCTGGATTGCAAAAAGAACTTGGCCTACTCTTACAGAAAAGTCAGAGGCAAGCAGCAATGTTTTCTACCTGTGTTGGGGAGAAGTAGTTGCTCTGTGTGCAAGCAAGTTGGCTTTCTTTAATATTGGAGGTATATTATAAGGCATGCGTAACAGCGTTTGGGTGCTATCTAATCAAGCAGTAAGATGTGCAAGAAGAGGTATTAGTGCAGAGCTCTGGAGAAGCAGTCAGACCTCAAGAGATGACTTTTGGTATGAAGATAGTAAGTTTTATGAGGAATGACCTGAAGTGTTGTACACTGAGGAATATTGTTCTATCTGACTGTTCTGGTCTTCTCTTCAAGCTTCCCTGAAATTGTTCAATTACCAGCAGTTGTTTTTTTCCCTTTTTTGCATGTCTCTCACTGGTCAGAAAGTCAGTTGCTTCCCTTTCAGTGTTGTCTTGTTTTCTTCTTAACATACCTAGGTATGTGCATTTTATACACTGATCTGATTTGCAGTAAAATTTGGAGAATGTAATAACGTGCATCATGTTGCTGAAGTACAGGTACAATTCACTTATTTACCTGTTGCAACAGTTCATGGCAAAACAAGCAACTGTTCTGTTAACAGATAAAATCCTTAGACGAATCTGCTTAGGAACCACCATAATTCCTACTGGGATTATATTACAAACTGGTTTGTATTTTGATTGCTTAATTACCAATTTTTAATATTTTGGTTTTTTTATAAGCAACTTAAAGAGGAAAGATCACCCAAGTTTAGCATACAATGGAAAAGATTGTTTCCCTTCAAGTATGGATTGTCCAATTTAATCACCTGTGCATTGCTCCTTTCAAACCAGTAGAAGTGCTTGACAGCCTTTTGGACTGAATTTACTGCCACAGTCCAGGACCAAAACTTTTAGGAACCACCTTTGTTTAATTAACCTCAGTTTATATAACAGTTCTTCATGCTGGCGTATTTCAGAGGACTTGTGTATTTCCTAGATTTTTTTCCTGCATAACAGCTGTAAGATATAATATTTATTCAGATCTATCCATACTAAAAACTTGATTGTGTGGGTTATTTGTTTTGTGGTTTTTTTTAAGGTGTCGATCCTATTATATGGGAACAAGCCAAAGTTGACAATCCTGATCCTGACAAGTAAGTCCGGTAGTCCGAGTTTTAAAAAAAGACTTGGAAAGGGGAGAAATGTATAATACTGTGTAGTACCCTTCTGGTTACTTGTAAAAAAACTTATTAGAGAATAACTTTGTCAAGTGCCGATCTCATTTGAAGCAGTGAGGATTACTAGAAATGCCTGTCTAATCCCTTTACCCATTTAGGCGCTTAAGGGTTGTCGGGATAAAGAGCCTTGCTTGCCTCACTTCAAATTGTGGTGTCCTCCATTATATGGACTAGTTATTGTGACTTTTTTGGGTTTTTGCAACCATTATGATTTTTTCTCTTTATTCCTGCAGCCGAAAGTGATGTACTGTTGTACTCTCCAGTGGTTACAGATAACTTAGGCTGGGGTTTTTTTATGAAAAAGGAATAGATTGTTATGGATAGTGAGGACTGTAGAACTTTGTGAAACAAGATATGCTTATTTATTATCTCAATTTTTAATAAGTAGAGATCATCTGTAACTCTCAACTCTATTAATAATTATTAATCCATTCCACATGTCTAACATAAAAATACATCACAAGAAATATTTTTATTCTTGTAGGCTTATTCCAGTGCCAATGGTGGGTTTCAAGGAACTGTTGAGAAGATTGAAGGTCCAAGATCAGATGACCAAACAGCATCAAACTCGATTAGATGTAAGGTTTCTTATCTTCATCATGACTACTTTCTGTTGACAAAGGATGTGCTATTAAATGAGCCTCCCCTGTGCCTCCTGTGTGTAGAAAACTGTAACTGGAACCCCATGCAAAGGGCTGTGACTCTTTATCACTCTTTCTTAATACATTTCTTGATTACATTTTTTGGCCAAAACCTGAGCAGAGGTTCAGGCTTGTTCTGTTGTTACAGGCTAATTCGAACCAGCTGGAATAAGTTGCATTGGCACAGACTCTGATTTGGGTACCTAGTTTTCAGATGCCTTCTGAACATCTCAGTTGCATATGAAGATAAATAGAAACCAGAACAGTAGGGGTCTAGCAAAAAAGATTCTGAAATGAAAGCATGTTTGGTGAGGATGCTAAGTTGCTGGATGGAGTACTGTTTTGAAGCTCCTGATTTCAAATTAGGACTAATGTGTTCTGTTGTCAGAATTTCATGACTTCCAGCTGACTCTATCTCCTCCTCTGCAGATAATATCAGAAGATATCAGTGAGCTGCAGAAAAACCAAACGACAACTATGGCAAAAATTGCACAATACAAAAGGAAGCTGATGGCGCTTTCTCACAGAACATTACAGGTAACATGGATAGTCTAAGTAACTCATTCTGACACACAGTATAGTGCCAGAAAACAAAATGAGAGGGTGCTGGATGACCTGTACAGTCCTGTGCATGGCATGTGTTGAAAATTAAATTCTTATTTCATCTGAATGGTATTACTTCAAATAACAGAGCTGTCACAGAAAGCATCATGTGCACAGTCTGTCTTGCTGCTTGGGGAACCTTTTATTTCACTTGCTCAGAAGCCACAGGACCACCCTGAGGTCTCAGAAGAGCAGACTAAGTGACAGAACAGATCTGCTGAAAAACGTGCTGGAGGAAGGGCAAAAAACATATGGATGGGCCAGTGGGGCAAGAGGTGGTCAAAGTCTTCTCTAATGAACCTCAAAGGCTTCTTTTGTAGGTGTTAATAAAGCAGGAGATCCAAAGGAAAAGCGGTTATGCCATTCAAGCGGATGAAGAGCAGCTTCGCGTACAGTTAGATACAATTCAGTGTGAACTTAATGCACCTACACAGTTCAAGGTGAGTAGTTAATAGAAATGTGCCAACAACTCTGTTTTTTTTCCTCAAAAAAGAATCTAAGTTTTGCAAACTGTGCCTATATACTTGTTGTGGAAAGCTTTCACAGGAGAAGTCTGGTGGTGTTATAAGGTTGTATCATCAAGTTCTTTGCTGCATGACTGATAGCTATTTAAGTTTGGTGGTTGTTTTGAGTTCTTAAAAACGTATTGAAGTTGCTTGTTTTTTGCATGTCCTCTAAAAGAATAAAAAGTTGAAAGTGGAATGAAGGGCAGTGCTTCCTGCCCTGGTGACTTAAGGAGTGGTACGTGGTGGAGCTCTGATAGGTGTAAATGAGTTGTTTGATTTAAGCCTTGTTTCTCTTCTCAGGGCAGACTGAATGAGCTCATGTCCCAAATCAGGATGCAAAACCACTTTGGAGCAGTGCGGGCTGAAGAGCGCTATTACATAGATGCAGACCTCTTAAGGGAAATCAAGCAAGTACGTACAAATGGGTAGAATCCTGGGATATTCTTTAAACTTCATAATTTAAGCCAGCTATGCACTAGCTTGGGAGATCAATCTAGAATGTCATGCTTTTGTAATTGTTTGATGATTAAGTCCTTTTTATTGTTCTCAGTGACAGTGCAGCAAGGTGTTGTACAAAGCCACTCTATGCAGTTAGGCCATTAGTGCAGAAAATACTGTTCTTCCTTCTTCCAGAAAAACTATACCAGACTTTTCAATGTGTCATGGCCACCAGACATGGCACCTTTTGAGAAATATTACTTAACATCAATGAAGTTGAATTATGCTTATGCTGTTTTTTAAACTATCTACAGCATCTGAAGCAGCAGCAAGAAGGCCTGAGTCACCTAATTAGCATTATAAAGGATGACTTGGAGGACATCAAACTTATAGAACATGGGCTGAACGAGAGCATTCCCATCAGAGGAGGATTCTTCAGTTGACATGGTGGATGCTGCTGCTGGGCTTACACAGAACATGTTACTCAAGTTCATGGTTCACCTTCCAAGGCTAAAACTGTTGAGGTAAAATAAAACACGTACCTTTTAGGAGCAATGATATTTTGGCTGTTATCTTTAGAATTAGCAAAGCCTCTTCAAAGCTTTTGAACTTGACCTTTGGAAGGTTTCTATTTTATAAAGCTGTATATGCTTTAATAAAAGAAGGAAAACTGAATCTGTTCAGATACTGGTTTACTATAAAACTATATGTACTATTGTACATTTTTTCTTTTTTTTCCTCCTTTTTTTATAACAGCATTGTCCTAGAAATGCAGTGCTGAGGGAATTGTTCCACTTGTGATTTGAGTTGTGGAAAGCTTAGCCAGCTTCCATGTTTTTGTCAAAACAATCAAGTATCATTCATATGTAAACATCTAATTTAAATCATTACAGATATGTATGTTGCTGTAACTATGTCAGTCTCTGCAATATAAGTGGTTTACTGGGGCAAGCTGTAGGAAGCTGATGCTTTTAGTTTCGTCCTTCCTTTGGACTGCAAGAATCCGAAGGTTATGGTTTTCTCACTTTACGTATGTGAATTATACAAAGCTTTGTTGCCCCATAAATAACAACAGAATGTCTAGGCATCGTCTTCTGCTGTTTTTTTTTTAATTGCCAGAGAGTAATAAATTCAGTCTGACTTTGTAATAAATTGTGGATGGTGTTGGCTTTTTCTCAGCTACATCAGCAAAGAGGTAAAACTACTCCAGGTTCATGCACTTCGCTCCCCTCCACGCATGGCAGGTACTAGGCTATCAAACCTGCACTCTGCTTGGCAGTCTCAGCCTCCAAATTAAAATACAAAGTCATGTCCCGTAGCTCATACCTGGTGCCAAGTAACTGCAGAGCAGGTGGCTACTACAGGTACTGGAGAGACCTTTCTTTTTTTTGTCCCCCCGTTGCAAAGGTCACTGAAAATAAAATATGTTATTCTCTGCAATAGGAGTTGGTACAGCAGAAACAACTCAATGATAGAGGAGACAGAATAATTTTGTTCATTAACCACAAAAAAACCCCACATTTCTGTCTGTAACATTTGAAAGATAGAAAAATAGAAATAGAGTCTCAGTGTCCTAGAGGCTGTATTGTTAACTTGAAAGTGTTTACTTGTGGAAACATGGCTGTGTTACAGTTGAAAAAATTATATGTGGAACTATAAGAGGGAAAGGGATTAGTTTATTTTTGGAAGCATGGTTCCAATTCATAAAGTACCTCAAACATGCAATATAGGCTCTAGCAGCATTTCTACTAAGAAATACAAGTGGGGCTAGAATTCTTTTTTTTCAAGGGCCAGGGCAGCAGTCTTAACTGAAGTCTTTTGCCATAGCACTGCTACTAGAGTGACTGTGCTTGCACATTCAAGATAAAAAGGTGCTTTTTTTTTTTCTCAAACTCTTCAACCCCCTCTCTGCTTTTTAAATTGCAGTTGTATCATGCTTTGAAAATATTTTGAATGTGCAGCATAGTCACTATAGCAGCAGGCTACTTGATCTAGTACTGTGGCCTTTGAAAAACAACTGATCTCAGTAGATTTCTTTAAAAAGCCCCACTGCTAGAGACAGTTTTGAATGTTTGAGATTGTGGGGTTTGGGTTTTATTAAAAACATGTTTCCACTGCACGTATTTAGTAGCTTCAAACAACAAACTTAGGACCTACTTCCCCTCTTTTGTCCCTTTGCTGTGTTTTCACTGAAACAGCACTGCTGCTAACAGAGTTATGAACAAGAGAAGGCATGAACAGCCCAGAACCAGTGATCTAGAAAAAGCTGTTTATTAAAGGGAAAGCTGTGCTCTAGCAGTTGCAACCTGGTTACAACACTGCCTACAAAAAATACCTTCGCTTGCATTTTACTACACCTGAATAGACATGTAACATTTCATCACATACAACTTAGTTTATCTTGTCAATGCATCTTCCCTCTGAAGAGGAATTTCTACTTCAAATGCAGCTCCTTTTTCAAACCCATCAGAACTGAAGTGCAGCTTATCTATTTTACCTGTTACCTTCCCCAAGCGGATCACAGCTGTTGCCTACAGCAGTCGCTGTTTTCAACCAACAAGCACTACAGGGACCTGCCTTCCCTTTCCCTGCTTTGCATCTGCAGGCACACTTTGCAATTAGGTAGGAAGCGGTCCCCCTGGCTTCGCAGACAGTCAAGGCATTGGACGTGGTGACCCTCACCGGCTTCTCCCTATTGCGACTGTTTGACAAGGCGGAAGGCTTCTAGGAATTCATTGAAGTCAATATTTCCATCCTTATTGAAATCAATGCTGCGAACCAAGTCATTGATGCCATCATCTGTGAGTTCAATGTTCATGTGGGAGCTGAACAGCTTCCAGGTTTGGTGGAATTCCTCAAATGAGATGAGACCTGTGGAGAAGGAAGGCACAGCCACCTCAGCACAAGGCCACCATCGGCATTGCTGCCTGTCAGTCCTCTCTCAGCATGCAAGGAGGGACCCCTGCACAGGTTTGATCTCTCATCCCACCCCTGCTGCCTGCACACCCTAAAGTAAGGAAAGAAGTCACTTACAATCTTAATACCATGTGCTGCAACTAAATTTGCTAGCATGCAGAACTGGAGCTAAATTACAACTTCAAGCAATATAGAGCCATAATTTGGGAGAAAAGAAGACAAAGACTGTTTATTTTCTCTTTTCAGAAGTAGTTTGGTGGAGATGACTGCTTGGAAGCAGATCCCAAATGCACTACGTTACTGTCATTGTTCTCGCTTCAATTTTTGTTCTGCGAAACTCCAGCACACATAGTTATTAATTCTCTACCTGGACTGCAGCACCTTTGTGGAAACTTGCAATGACATTTCAGAAGAAAACAGTAACCCCAACTGAGGGAGAAGAAAGACACAGACTTTAAACCATTCCATAAAAATGCCTTTGTACATACTAAAGGGGACCCAAAAGTAGAATGGAATACAACACAGTGACCAACACCCCACCACCACCTGCTTACCTGAATGATCTCTGTCTATGATTCTGAATATGGTCTCCAAGTTGGATCTGTTTCGATAAATGACTTCCAGCAAGCTTGACTGGATGTGCTGAAAGACAACATGGTCACACTCCTACCCTTTCTGACACTCTGTGCTTTCTCTGAGCAGTTACTGCAGACGTTCCCATAAATAAAAATAGTTACTGCTCTCAAGAGTTTGCCAGCAATGCATTTTGCATTCTGTGTGACTTAGGAAACAAGTTTGTGGTGACTGGATGCTCTGTGCAGCTCTGTATTACAGCACATCATCATCTCATTGTTTCCAAACACCTTTTCCAGGGTGATACAGAAGACAGTGATTAAGGCTACATTTTTTAACCACTGCAGAGTTGGTTTTGCTGGGTGTAATTAAGAGTCTGTGATGGAGAGAATGGAATATAGTTTTCCTAATTAAAAGCCTGCATTCAAAATTACCTGTAGGTATTGATTGCACATGCATCATCTGCTTCTGGACTGAATTGGACTAGTTGAATTCATGCAAGCTTTTCAATTGACTTAAGTGTGATTTTGGGTTGTACAGGAACCAGAACCATCTACTGTCATACCATACTTCAGTCTGCATGCTGGGGATCTCATGAGCTGCTTTGCATAATGCTTTGGTGGAAGGGGATGAGCCCTCACCTCTTGGCTCCGCTGCTCCATGGCCAAGTCGTCCAGCCAGGACTTGTACTCCAGCATGCCGTCTGCCGTGCTGCGCACCAGCTGCGGTCTGAGCATTCGCCAGGGCAATCCCAGATGCAAGACTGACTCCACTGCAGTTGCCCAGTTGCTCAGCGTGATCCTTCCTGTAAAGAAAATAGTGAGCCATGGAAACCTCAGAGACAGGCATCTGAAAGCACATGAAGGCGAAGTAAAAAGCCTAGAGCTGTATGCATGCCCAGTATACCATGCTTCTGGCAGCCACAGTGTTATTTCTCCACCTCATATTTGAGCACTTTGGTACATGAAAAAAAACTTACATGGTCATACAGACATCAGCCACTGCAGAAACAAGTGTACTCCCTACTACCCCAGCCTCAGCAGCTATTGGTCATTGCAATAAATCAGGGCTGTGGGGCTGCAAACATCTGGACAACGGGAAATGCTAACTTTGAATGTTTCATTATAAATTTGTGAACTATGGCCGTGGACAGCCTGCAGATCATGGCCACAGAACTGCACTAGTATGCAGAAAGGGACTGAGGAACATGGAAAAGCCCCTAATTTAGCAGCTGCTATAACAGCTGAACAGGACTTTTGTGAATTATTTTGCTGTCAGGACAGAAAGCAGAAAACCAGTTCTACCCGCCAGAAAGCAGTTCCGCCAGCCACTGTGTCCCTTTTCTCTCCCAGCCCACAAATGGACAGATCTCAGCAACACGTCTCGGTCACTGCACCAGCAGAGTGCTCCTGGCAGCCAGAGAATTATGAACTCTCAACTCCTTCCTTAAGGCTTGGCAGAAGGAGCTGCCACAGAGAACATCCCTTGCTTTCCTCTCCCCTGTGATTTTGGGCACCAGGAATGAAGGGGCTCTAGAGACCATCCTGCTCTTCCCAACTGACATATGACAGACATGTTCCAGGTAATATTTTCCAACGCTTCATCAGTACTCCTGGTCCAAAGGGTTCTCCTAGTAACAAGCCTAAATTGCTACACACCTCTTGCTTCTCTGACACCCCCTTATTATAATGCTACTCTGAGGCATTAACGCGTTTCCTAACAGACATTGAGCACAGCAAATGACACTGACAGCTATCAGTGCAGAGCCTCCCAACCAGTGACACACTCAACCTAGCTGTCCTGTCCTACCAGGGAATTAACCTGAGTGTCCTTCAGCTCAGATTTACCTGTATTGTCCTTATCGTAGGCCTTGAACGCGCTGATGAGGGCTGAGGTGTGAGCAAAAAGCTTTTCCCGCAAGGCTCGAAAGGCTGACTCCTCTACTCTGCTGATTCTGGAGGATGCAGAACAGAGGGAAGCACGTTAAGGACTTGCCACAAAACACAAGAGAAGTTACACCATCCCAGTCCTCTGTCCTGTCCCTAGATTGCCCACACCCTTGTGCAACTGCTCTGCACAGCTACAGCTGTGTCTCAGTGCTCATGAGAAGGCACCACATGCCTAGAGCAGAGTTCTCTGCAGCTGATGGCAGTGTATTTCTGCATCAGTTTGTGAAGTAACAAAGCAAAAGGGAACCTCAGCAAGGATCAAAAGCTAAGACTTCACATTGAAAAGAGAAGCTGGAAAATCAGCAGTGCTGATTTTTGTGCTATTATTTAGTAAATATTTATTATTATTATTATTTATTAAATATTTTTANTTTAGTGCAGTGCTATTATTTAGTAAATCAAACTGTGAAAGTTCAGCTCCAGAGTTAAATTTTCTCAAAATTCACAAAGTTTTCCCTTCTGGAATTTTGACTTGGTGAATACAGAGCAACTGGAAAGCCTTGCCTTTGGGTCATTGTGAGAGTATGGGCTGTCTTGTTTGCTTGGTACTGAACAAAATGGGGGATGAGGTCCGGTCCCAGCTTCACGTAGGCTCCCCTGTTGCTGCCAATCTCATAGTAGTTTGAGGCTGAAAATATGGTCAGCACCTAACCCCCAGAAGAGAGAGGCATTTACAGTCAATACATACATATACACATGTCAGTGAAAACACAACTGATCCCATCTGGAGTCAACAGACTGTGAGAGCACCATGTTTTAGGTGGAAAAGGAAGAGTGAGATGGCGGCCGGCCTGGAAGCCTTAGAGTTGTGAATTCCTCAAGGGTTGCACTGGTCTCATAGGGATCTGGCCACACGCTGGGCCTTCTGCAATTTCACTGTACTCTCCCAACAAAATTCCACTCTCCACTGCAGTGAGCAGCGTCAAAAGTGCCCTTTTTCAAGTCTCTGAAGTGACCCTGATTCTTCTGAGAGCAAAAATTTGCTGCAGCAACTCAGTAACACCCTTTAGCATGTCATCTTCAGAAACAGCTGCATTGGGTAGGTAGGGGCAATGGCACAAATGGGCTCGGATCTTTTCTCAGCTACCACCCGCAAGGACATGCTTTGCCTTCACAATAGATGTCCACAACAGAGTAGTGGCTCCACACTGTCCTGACCTAAGACCTCAGCTGGGAACACACTTCAGTAACTCCCAATAAGGCTGTTCAATGATTTTGTGTGTACTTAACAAAGCCCCACTGGAAAAAATACAGATCTGAGACAAGCCACCACAGCAACCCCACCCTGGCAGGATGGAAACCCAAGTATCCGTCATGCCATCCACCTCACTAACCTTCCGGTTGTGACAGAACTCGTAGCCCTCTTGCTTGCATTCATGGGAGCGGATGAGAAACTGCAAGTTGTACTTCTCAAGGATCTTCCCTGTCACGTCAGGCCCAAAGTAGCAGCCACCACCTCGCACCGTATTTACTCTGCAGCCCTCCTGAGGCATGGGGTCACTCCAGAGAATGTCTAAAATCTGAAAGGATTGGAAAACTTCAGTCAATAAAGTGTACTCAGGAGATCTCTCCCATTAAAGTTTACTAAGCAAACACTGCTCTGTCTCTGAATCCCTCCCTGGACTGCTGCTATTACAGATGTTTCCAGCATCCCACTTGATGCTCCATACTGCTCCATAGGACTGTCACAGACCTGGTCCACCATGGAGGCGACAATATTGTTGGCCTGGAGCTAGAGGCACACCCAAAGTGCCTGGGGGTGTCCATAAATCAGGCCTGTTACAAGGCCGCCTCCTCCATCCCAAAATGCAGGTCCCCAGGGCAAGAACACCCAACAGATCCCAAGGCCATGAGCAGGCTTAATGTTAAACTCCTTTTCTCTCTAGCCAGGACATTCTGTAGCCTCCAGTAATGTAAGTACCGACTCAGTAACCACTATTTGGATTAAAGTTTAATCTCTTTAACCCTGACCTCAATATACAGCTTTATACTGATAAGGTGTGCAGTGCCAGGATGTCATATGTAATGTGAAGTAAGTAATGACGGTTTCAGAGTGCACAGAAGGAGCTGGTCAATGACAGACAAGAAACCAAGCTCCCAGGCTCTTACCTGCCTAGCAATCTTCTCGCAGTGCAGCCTAGCTAAAACTGCAAATGTAGTCTGCTCTTAGTGCCGAAGATCACAACTCACTCAGCAAATGACGTGCTCGTTCATTATCTACAGAACTGACTTCAGATACCCTGTGTACACTGTGCTGTATATAGTCTTGGCTATTACTTCTCTCCCCTGAAGCGGCTCAAGAAAACCCGTTGCTCCACTCCGTGCCTGAGCAGCAGTTTTAGTTATACAACAATGGATGAGTGCAGTGCTAGAGGCAAACACTGGGACAGAGCCTTGAGCACAGAAAGCCAAAAGCCTGGTTAAGAGGCTAACTCACAAGGCCAGGAGAAAGGCACCAGCAGAACAGCAACTAGCACCAGTCCTGTGCACAGCCTACACTCTCCTGTGTGACTTTTGTGCACAGCTCTTCAGTTCCTGGGGAACTGTGCCTCAACCCGGGCTGGATGTAGCACAGGTATCTTAACAAAACGTCCCCAAACAGCAGAGATCACATGCTCACAGTACAGCCTTCCCTGACAACTCACCATTGAATGATCAAGGCCAAGCTGTCTCGGGGAACAGAGCAGGAGGTACAAAAGAGCACAAACTGCATTAGCCTGCCCACTGGCACTTTCCACACAAAGTTGCTCTTTACATCCGCTATACAAAGCAGCAAAAATCTCTGCAGAAAAGCCTGTACTGACCCACATGTTTCATACTGAGATTCCTCCTATCAGAACAAACCTACAGGAGACACCCACAACCCACTGAGCTCAGGGCCCTGCTTAGACTACTCACCTGCTTCCACTCCTCCTGGCGAGTCCAGCAAGGCCCATCCAAATCTGTCAAGGAGACCATGCTGGAATAGGTGAGCTCCTCATCTTCTGACTCGCTGATGTCCACCAGCCGGCGGCACCACTCGATTTGCTCCTGCACCGTCTGCCGGACCCACCTGGAGAACTCCAGCTTGTTGGCCATGCTGGGAGCCTGGGTTGGCCGGGGCTGCGGACATAAACTGAGGGCTGCCTCATTCCCAGCTGGGTCAGCCTCTGCTTTGCTCTCCCCATTTATTTCTTGTATTTCCACATTTCTATTTGACTCCTTTCTTTTCTTTCCTCTTAATACAGAAATAAACTGAAAGATGTAGAAGAGAAAAGAGAGATGGTCACACTGCTTGGAAACCTGCCTC
This sequence comes from Pedionomus torquatus, assembly GCA_013398155.1. NCBI lineage: Eukaryota > Metazoa > Chordata > Aves > Charadriiformes > Pedionomidae > Pedionomus > Pedionomus torquatus. Next base: position 22,153 of record VZRU01014261.1, read on the forward strand.
TCCAATTCTAAGATCTTCCCCTGGCAGACTGTCAAGTGACCCAAACCTCCAAGCCTCAGTTCCCTTTGGTGCCATGAAATGCTGATTAATTGTGTGATACTAGTGCTGTCCTCTCAGATGTGCCATTCCTGCATTACAGCTGGAGCCCCACATCCATCCTGACTACAGATCTCTCTCTTCTTCGTTGACTTTATGCTGCTAGATGTTTCACAAAAGGTAGAGTACATGGATTTAACCTGCAACAGGAACTAGGCAGCAAAATGAGGGAAGGACTAATGACTAATGCAAGTGCTTGTCATTGCATTTGGAGAAGTTGTATTTCTCAGCTTGAGTTGAGGCAAAGGCAAGTGAAATGACCTATCAAAATCCTTCAGGAAATCTAGGGGGAAAAGCAGGCAAAGGAACTGTGGAACAAAGTCTCATCATCACTGTGTTTTTACACTCAGCACCAGCGCGTACGTTTACCTATGCCATTACCCTGGCTACGATCCATACATCTCCAGAAGCCAAGAACTTTTCTTCCCTTCACACCTCCTGCACACACACTTTTAAACCAAAGTGGTCCACTACAAGCCTGTACCTAAATGCAGTTTGTGTAGGAAGACCATCCATTTAATTTGTCTTGTCAACAGCCAAGCTGATGTGTAGAAAAAAGCTCCTCACTACAAATCAGCAGTACTTTTGTCTCTTGCAATATCTAGGAAATACAACCTACTTTGTTCCTTTGAATTTTCTCAAGCATGTCCAGGTCAGTGGTGTCAGAGATGCCCCCATGTATAATGAGGACTTTCTGATCAATCAGGGTAGCCAGGGGCAGCCAGCAGAAAACATTCTGAATCATCTTCAAGATTTTCTTCCCATGCACCTAGCAGGACAGGTCAGAAGGGAAAAGATGAATCATCATGCCTTCAAAGTCCACATCTCACATAGTAAAGGAGACACAAACGTCCGCCTACCTTGTATTTCTGCATTACTTCCTTGGTGAAACCATAGCTAAAGGAACAGGAGAAAGGAAGCTCAGTAGGATTTTGCAGCAACCCCCTTGACATGTGATCAGCCCCACCCAGAGCCCATACCGTAAATTGACCATGTGGTCTTCATGGTTCCCACGGTTGAGATGAACCTCCTTTGGATAGATCAAGAGGAAGGTAAAGAGTACGATGAGGATCTCGAGGGACTGTTTGCCTCTGTCTACAAAGTCCCCATTGAACACGTAGGACTTGGAAGGGGAAGGAAGGCCATTCTGTAAAAGCAAGGAACAGGTTGATGTTACAAGAGAGGCCTCCCCATGAGCTCCATATATCTCCCCGCCCCAGCTACACATTCTCTCACTCCTGTCCCAGGCTACTTTATACAGTAGATCCTGACTTTTTATATTGTAGGCTTCCAGTGGCAAATGCTCCAAAAAGTGAAAGGCAATAGGAAGGGTAGCCAATGGTATCAGCACTTTCAAAAATGTCCACTGGCACTTCCCAAACGTCCCTGTATATCGTATTTCAAAGTCAGCAAGGGAATAAGCTGCTGCTTTGTGAAGCCATTTAAAACTGATCAAGTTGACCGGGAGAATTGCATGTGAAGAGCCCAATTTTGCAAACACTTCGCAGCATGACCCATGTAGTACCTCTCACAATGCCTGGCCAGCCTCCCTCTCCAAATACAGTGCCTACCTTATAAAATATGAGGAACAAGTCATCCAGCTGGCCATGCAAGTCTCCTAACAGGCATAAAAAGACAAGTCACATTATGTTTACCTTTAACCTTAGAAGACATCAATAAATAACTTCCTGTGAAGTGGCTCTATAAATTAATGTCCATCGAAATATTTTGTGAAGTTCAGAGTACAAGTTTCCTTGCACTAAGTCAATGTGCCCAAAAGAAAATGACATGATGTAAAGGCTTAGACTGAAGCCTGAGAAGGACAATGAAAAACATACACCCGCTTCTGAAGACTGATTCAGAAGCTTTGTTCATTTATCTCTTACAATGGCACAATATGGCACAAGAAAATCCATGACTTTGATCATTACACAGGAGAAAGCTTTGCTAACAAAATAATAATCAAACTAAATTCTATTTAACGTGATACTGGAGAGAGAGATTTGTTTTTCAGAAGCTCACTGCACACAAAAGCCTATGCTAAGTATGTATTTTTCAGGAGTACCTCAAAGTTTAAGCATCAGTCCTAGAATAGGAAAACAATGGTGAAAAGCTTTGTCTCTTTCAAATTTACTTAATAGGACTCAAAGCCTTGTTAGTATTCTGGATCTGAGTGTGTATACTGCTGCTAATGAAAACAGCCAAAACAGCTCCAGGACTTGGTTGTCTAAATAATCCCAGGCCACAGAACAGGACAGAAAATGGCTGAGCTTTAAGGCCAGTCCTCAACAGGGTGCAGTTTCTATGGTTTAGTGAAATGAATCCAAATTTAGGGTGACAGGACAAAGACAAATTTGAATTGAGTTGAAAAAGTCTTTAGAACTTTGCTGTAACACTTTTAAGAGGTACAAATTAGCTTTACCACCTTTCATCTTCCCTTATGTAGATCCTTTGATTTTCTGTTCATACCTCCTCCTCTCCTTGCCTTTTTATAAATCGCCATGACAGCACCACTGCTACAGCTGGCTATGAAAGCTGAATGCTACCTTCTAGGAGCAGGGTTTGTTAATGATGTATCCCAAAATCTCTCATGGAAGCCACACACAGGCTACAAACAGACAAGCCACCTTCCCTCAACACCCCTATCCCTTTCCAGACCAAACAGAAAGAGAGCCATGATGTAAACAAGCTCCCTCCAGTCTTCAGGCTACTCTTCACAGCAGCTCAAATACAGCATAGTAGGGTAAATCTGGATATTTTAGACAGCCCCAGTTGCTTCTCAGTGCAACACACATTTTGCTTATAGACTGTGTTTGTGTTCCACATCCAGTATGGAAGAAGGCTGTTATTTTATATATTTCCCATTTATATCTTTCCCATTCTGCCCCAGAGACTGCAGAGTGCCCTCCCACCCAGACCTACCACATACGGTGACCTCCTCGCTATAGCAGGTGGAGACATGAGTGATGTTTGGCAACTGCTTGAGGTGCTTCCTGGTCTCATGCAGAAGGTTTAAGACATAGCGAGCGTGGAGCTGCTACTAGGAGAAAGCGAAGGGATTAAAGCAGGAAATCAGTGGCCTCTGAGAAGCAACACAGCTCTCTCTGCAAAGGCCCAAGGACTCACCATCATAGCGTGGATGGCAGAAACTCACTGGGACGACACTCAGTGCTGATCTACGGGCTTACAAACAACATGAGGAAAATACTGTACAACAACAGGACAGGGGAGACTCGCTCAAAGCAGCCCAGCCTTGGCACTGGCAGGCCTAGCAAGAGAACCCAGAAGCCCTAGCGCCCTGTGGTCAAGGCTATATCTGCTAGGCAACACCACCTCTTAGAGTAGCAGAAATTCCAGCCCAGTATCACAGGTAAGCAGCTGTTCTTCTAGATCTTTCATAGCCTTTTCCACATTAAACCAAGTCACGAGCTGCTGTGTGTCCTGCAGAAATGTTTGCTCAAAGTCACGGTGTAGGCATTTAATAGACACTAGAGACCTTTGTTCTAGAAGTCATTTTGTTTGGAGAACGGATGTTTTGGTCTGTTTTGCAGTTCAGGACCTTGACTGAGGGATGGCAGCAGAATACTGTGATTGTATGAGGACTAATCTGGTTAGTGCTGCTGAACTGGCACTTGACTTCCTCATCAAAAACCTACATTGTAGGTGTGAATCAAAGTTGCATGGTATGCCACATAACTTTAACCAGCTGTTTCCATCTAGGCCATCCTATAATTTTTTTGCACATCAAGGAATTGCAACAAAAAAAAAATATGACAGAATGTTTCAACATGTACTGTTGTGGTTTTTTTTCTTTTTAAAATGAAATTCAGGTTAATATCAGCACACACCTACAAAAAGTTTTCAGTTTCATCAGAACATTTTTAGAAAGTAAAAATGCAGGGGGAAATATGACATGATACAATATGATGCGATATGATACGATACAATATATGATATGATATGATATGATATATCATATCAATCATTTCCATCCCCCTTTGCTTAACATCCTGAGAGATCTTTCTATTCCAATCAGCTTAGCTTCTTAGGAAGGCTAAAACTAAATTATCTGTCCTACATCCCTGTGCCGAGAAGGGGAAAATGTGGTTTCCTTTTGGGTTCCTTACTTGTTTCTGTTTGAAAGCTTCCAGCAAGGCAGTTGCATGGTCAGGAAGGAGTGGGAAAGAGAGATGGGGTCCAGTGTAGGAGTCCGGCACCTCCAGGGATTCATAGTCACAGTATTTTTCCAGCTCTGCCTCTTTGAAACTTTCTCCACTTATGAACATGCGACTGATAAAATCCCCTGGATGGCAGATTGGCCGGTTTGAATGTGTTTTTTTAAAAAGAGAAAGAGATAAGAAAAAGTTAATTTGTCTTAATGCACCATTCTAGTAATTTGCTAAAGAAAAGCTGTTTTACTAGGCTAGAGCTCATGAGCAATGGCAATGGTGGAGTCTAACTCCTACTTTCACATCGCTACAGATTTTGCAGTGGGGTAAAGGTTGCAGGGACAAGTTTCCATGTGCTACTTCAGACAGTGGTGGCAGCTATGCTAGTTTCTGCAAAACTCTCTAGAGCCAGATGGACATTGGTTGCTATGGCCAATTGTAATCTTACTTTCAATGACATGCAAAAGCAAACTGTATAATAAGAAACTGTCTCCTACATCTCACTGTTTTTTCTAAGCTTCCACCTGCATTCTCAGTGTTGCACAAAATGTATATAAATCATAGAATCATAGAATGGTTAGAGTTGGAAGGGACCTTAAACATCATCGAGTTCCAACCCTCCTGCCACGGACAGGGACACCTCCCACTAGACCAGGTTGCTCAAAGCCCCATCCAGCCTGGCCTTAAATACTTCCAGGGATGGGGCATCCACAGCTTCTCTGGGCACCCTGTTCCAGTGCCTCATCACCCTCATAGTAAATTATTTTTTCCTAATATCCAATCTAAATCTCCCCTCTTCTAGTTTAAAACCATTACCCCTTGTCCTATCACTCCACTTCCTGACAAAGGGTCCCTCTCCTGCTCTCCTGTAGGCTCCCTTCAGATACTGGAAGGCTGCTATAAGGTCTCCCTGGAGACCTTCACTTTTCCAGGCTGAACAGCCCCAGCTCTCTCAGCCTGTCTTTTTTTATTGCTGTAATATCTCAGAGCCCAACTCAAGGAACAGGACATTATTGCCCTGTTTTATTCAGGCACTGAAAAAAAATCTTCCTCAACAGGGCTTTGCTGTAAACTATGTGGGGTAGTTGTGAAGAAAAGGGTAGCAGTTTGAAAGAAACGAACAAGGGCTTTAGCAGGTTATGGTCAGCAAAGTAAATAGTTAATTTTGATTTACTACCATCAGATTTCAGAGCTAAGGTCATTAGGAAGTTCCCAGCACTAAGAAATAACATATAATGCTCTCTACAGATTCAGGAAGATATTTATTGATTCCCACAGCACTTCGGCCCACCGATTATAAATGAGACTAAATATAAATAAAGCAGATACCGTAGAGCACAGTTCCCTAAAGATGGATTCTATTGCTTCAGAAATGGCCTCTGCAAAGCTGTGGTTGCCACTGTGGTTTTTCACTGAAATAAAGCAGATTTCTAATACTGTTCTTAGGAAACACTGACCTTTTATCCCCTTTCCAGCTTAAGGAGCAGGAATTGCCCAATATCCCTTGCACAGCTCTGACAGTCTCCAGACAATTCACTCTCTATCCAAATTCCTGATGCCATCACTCTTTAGACTCTCTTGGCCCCCTGTGCCATCCTCAAGGGACAGCATTGGGCAACAAACCAATACAGGGTGCAAGCTCCTGGGCTGCTGGTACCACATCTACAAAAGACACATGGAAACTTACTCTCTTTACTGCTGCTTGGTGTGAAGTGGTCCATGAGGTAACTGAAGAAGTTGTGAAGCTGCAAGAAGAAAGAGAGCCCATCATCACTCATCCTGGAATTAAATTCTGCAGAGTGACAACTTAAGGTGATCTTCTTTCTTCAAGTATTATCTATGCCTTTCTCATGTTGTTTGGTATGTATAACAAATCATACTACACCAATTCTATTTTTTAATACCTTGTGGTGAAGTCAAAAAAGTAGCTTTACCTTCAGCCATACAGACTGATGTACATGAAGTACATCTATAAAAGCCCTCCCTCTCCCTGCCTGACAGCAAGGCAACCATGGAAGAGAATATTAATCAAAGTTAAAGTATAACAAACCAACTAGGCTTGCCGAGTGTGTTCAGACTCAGGAAAAACAATGTTAAATGGTCCTTACTGCTTTCTTCCAAGACTCATTACTTAGGTTTTCATCAGACATAAGCTGGGTAAAAAGGGGCAGGAAACCCAGTCCTTGGCCCACTGAAGCACTTACAGTGTTACCAGCTGGAAAGGAGTAAATGTGTGGCACAGGAACCACTCTTCTATGTATTTTCCTACATACCATTTTCTTTTGCACCTTACCTTGATCTGATCCTGCTCACAAGCATACTCAATGGACTGAAAAATTCTCCAGGTGCAACGTCGGCGCATTTCCAGCCGAGCGACATAGCGCCGATACCACCGCTGGATCAAGACGGCTGCCTTGAAAGCTAGAGAACAGAAGCAGAACCAACCTGCTGAGCTGCTGTGGCTGCTGCTGAGGTGCCCTGCCACCGCTCCCTTTCCAACCCTGAAAACTGAAGAGGGACTTCAGGAAAGGTGTTTTATTGCCTAAATATTAAGGATAACAAAACACCCGCTTCTTTTCACCATATTACAAGAGGCTGATCTAACTCTGCCTGACCAGAGAGCTCTGAAGCATTTCTAACCCATCACCGCCGGCTCCTCAGCACCAGCGTTAACAACAAAATATTAAGGCCTAAAGATCCCAACACGTTCCTCAGTATTAATAGGCAATTTCCTTCCTTTCTATCTACCTTGATCACTTTCACATCTGTCTTACAGGCTAGGTACCGGGGCTTCAGGAAACCAGAGGCTAGACAAGAATCTGGGGAAAAATGAGACACTGACTTCCCTTCCAGGACCTTAAAAATATGGGGTTTGTCTGCCTTCCTCTAAGCCAAATAAATACTACAGCTTTTGCAGTTCAAGACAAAGGGATCTATTCTGGCATAAATGTTAACATACCATTACCTTGTCATAAAATAAAGACAAAATTAAAACCCACAGTGAAAAGAGGGAGACACATCTTTAGCCACTTAATGACATAGAAGGAACAAAATGCCAGGAATTTGCAGGTGCCTGGTCGTGGTTCAGTCCAAAGCCAGCACTGGCACTGGGCTCTTCCCTTCAAATGATGACTATTCACCCTGATCTTTAAAACATAACCATTCCTCTGCATTTCCCCAATTCCAGTGTTTTTCATTAAAAGATTATTTCAGATGGGGAGTGTGCATATTTAAAATGAAGTACATTGGTGCAGTTTCCCATTTCCTTCAAGTTCTGCCACAGAACTTCATGTGCCTTCAGAAATCCTTCCATTCTTCTTAGTTGGTCTTGACCCCATTTGGACCAACTGGTTACAGCACTTTGCCAACTGGCTCTGCTACGTGGCATCTCTGTTTTGATTAGATTCTGTGTCCCTTCCTGTTCATTTCTGAAGCCCTACCCAGAATGCTGATTTCTGACAATGCTTCTCTGTGTCATCTTTAGCTGAGGGAGTTATGACCACTTTATCTACAGGCTGGACCCAAAATCAAATAGAGACACCAGAGTCAGAGTTACCCCTGGTGCAGAAGCTTGTATTCCCTTGGCATCTGGTTTGTGAGAGGGCACTGCTGCATTCACCGAAACAGAGAGAGCAAGGGGAGGGGGGTGGGATATTTTATTAAAAAGAAGGAAATCTCCCATCCCTACCCCAAAGTCTGCAAAGTGCTAACACATTATTCAATTAGCATGCATGAATTATATAACATAAACCACCCTCCACGTACTTCAGCAGGAAACATTGACCTTTACCTAAAGAAGATATAATGGAATCATGGAATATCCTGATGGCTTATGCATTGAAAATAATAATCCTTCTAAATTATTTTACTGTTGCAGCACTAGGAGCTGCAGAGCACAAAAAGGGAAGAGCTATTGCTGTTGTGAAGCTGGGGAACAGAGTCATGGTGAAGTCATGGGCCAGAAGGTAAGACTTGGATAGCCTTATTTCAAAAATAACGTATATTTTTGCCTGAGCCTTATATCTTATTGAGAAAATGCTTGCTGATCTGCTAGGCTATGAAAAAATAAGAGAGGCTGACTTTTTTTTTCTGCATTTTGGGGCTCCTGATGGGCCTCCACTTCAAGTCTCCTTTGTAACAGACCCAAAACTGGTTGCCTTACTCCCTGTACAGTAATTTGGCTGGCATGTAACCAGAATCACAGACACAATCACTCTCTTAAAATAAACAACTTCTAAACATCTTGCATTCCCCTAGGCGTGGATAAGTGCCCAGTTACTGCAGTAGGAGTCAGATGTATTTCTACTGAATCCCAAACAGGAATTGATAGTTATGACTCCACATATACCAATGAAAACTAGATCCTTTGAAACACAAAAAATAAAATCCACGAAAGACTCATTATCAAGCACACAGTGAACATATATACCACCATCCACAGTGTTTTAAGCTCCAGATGGGCAAGGCATTGGGTTTTTACACTACTTTTACAAAGACTGACTGCAACTGAAAAAGCCAGGTATTCTAATTTACCAATTTACCTGTGTAAGTTTCATCTGGCAGTGCTGGTATTAGTTTAGAAGAGAAGGAGAAGGCGATTTATCCACCTTTTATGGGGACTCAAGCAGTAAACTGAATTATACACCCTGATATGAGGTACTGAAAGCATGCCAAAGTGGCAGCACTCAAACCATCCTAGCAGTAGAGTTCACAAATCAGCTTACAGGAGGGAATCACCATCCTCTCTTGGATTCCCCTTCTTCACTCAAGCGTGGGGCCAGTTTAACAGGGCTCTGCTGGCTACTCTTCCCGTAGGGAACAAGCTCTGGACCCTGGCACATTATACTTGGGTGGGAAGTCCTAAGCAGCAGCACATCTGCAGACCAGCAGATCTGAAGGATTTTGAGAACCAGATGCAAGAGATTCTGAGAGGTTTTACTGTCATGGGAAACTATTGATGTGGTATCAGATCTAATGCAGAGTTTCAAATAAGTAACTAGTTTCATGTTACCCTTTGTTATAGACAAGCTATTATCATAAAATAGCCCTGAACATTTTGGGAAAGTCCATGGTCCTCTGGCACTATAGGCAGTAGACAAGTCTAACATTTTTTTTAAAAAAGGTGGAATTTTTCAAACAAAAAAAAAATTTACAAACAAAAGGGCTGCGACACAATGCTATCCCCACTTTCTTAATTTTAAGTGCAATCGCTATTTTTCTTTTCAAAGCACTTGCAAACAGTTTGCACCATGTGACCATTCTGCCAGAGCTGATGACTGAATGACTCAAACAACAAGGTCATCTGTTTTCTTTTTTTACACTTCCTTATGTGTAAAGTCTCACTCATAAACTCCCTTTGCTCCACAGCAGACCGAGGCACACACTCAGAAAATGGATACTATCAAAAATAAATCATTACAGCTTTGAGACCCATAAAAATGTCTAGATTATTGGCAGAGATTAGACCATTGCACTGGCGTAATTATAAAAAAGAACACTTTTTGCTTTTACGCTTTTCTTAGCCACACCCTCTTTAGAAGGATGTATTTTGGCTTTGCTAATGTTTCTGCTGTATCAGCCCTGTGCCACTAACACAGTCATTAAAAACAGAATCTGCCAGAAGCAGCTGGGTGATACCATCTATCTCACTGTCAGCACAGGACAACACAGGCACTAGCCAGCAATCAATTAATCCATCATACGTTAGTTCGAACAGAATTGCTTTTGTTTATGGTCAGGTTTTGATTGATTTTCATCTAATACTGGTTTAAATGACTGTTGTTTTTTCAAGCATGTTAGCCTTCTGCCTGACTCCTTGTCATGGGATGCTGAAGGATATAACCTTGCCAATACTATCAAAAACCCCTGCTAAATCAGAAAAGAAACGCATCCACTGCAACCTCCCAACAGCATATGCAGGGGCAGACAGGGAAAGATTACTTTTTAAAGAATCACTCACCATTTTCAGACTTCTGCAGGGAGTACTTGTAGTTGGCATTTACAGAACCACCAGATCCCATGTTGTCCAACCAATGCTCCTAGAACGTTGCAGACTGGCCCAATATCACCAAAATCATGAGAAGGATGCAGGAAAGACCGTAAGACCATTCGGTCAGAATCAAAACAGCTGCAACATGTCCCACAGTGCTGAGAATCTATAATTAAATATATTAACACTTACGATCAAGAAGATGGCCTGTCTTGTGCCCAAATACATCTTCCACTACCAGTTTTTTTCCAGCTACTTTGTCATCTTCTAGCCAATCCCAGGTAAGGATTTCTGTCTCACTGTTTCAAATTTCAAGTCAGCTATATAAATAGGAATCATTTTGACCTCTTCCTTGAGCATAGCTGAGGCACATGGGTGAAGGTGCTAAAATACTGCACGTGCCTGCAGTAAAAACAAGTTTTTCGATACTGATCAATACTGATTTATTCTAACCCAGAAGCAGGAGAGGAGAAAGCTGAGTCTGGGAGGGAAGGAAATAAATACCTGTAAAAATGTTAGCTGTAGTGCTAGCAGGAGACTGCATCTCAAAGGATTTTGAAGGATCACGACAGTGTGACTACAGCAGCACTTCTCCCCAGCAGAGGGAAAAATCCTCATTTTCTCACTTTCTGTAAGTTTTTTGCCTCCTTCAATCTCTTTCCACCTAACTCATGCCCTTCCTCTCAAAGTAGCTACAGATCTGCACAAACACTAATAGAAGGAACATGCCCAGTGTTGTATAAGGTGCATGTGTGCAGTGTTTGCTCAGGAAGATGAGCCGTGCTAAGCAACATTTCAGCATGGAAAATTTCTGAGGCAGATGAAATGCTGAAATTCTCTACCTTGCCCAGGATGCCAAATTGCACAATGGCATCTTCACAATAAATGCGTGATGCAACAGGAGGAAACACAGCAGTACTCTCAACAAAATACCAGTCAATCCAGTTTTATTCTAAAAATATCATTTCCTATCAGTGTCAAAAATGGCCTGAAATCACTGCTGAATTATGCCCAGTTATATCCAGTCCTTTATGGCCTTTTTGCTGAAATAACACAGATTCTCTTGACAACTTTTCAGATTATCAACTACTCAAACAGACAATAAGACACAAACATTAGAATCCCTAGCATCCCTCTTATTTGTAACCTCCTATACAAGGTAAATCCCATTTCAGGAAAAATAAATTTTCAGGATCAGAATTGCTTAGCATAGACTTGTAACTCCCATTTGGCTATCCAACCAAAAATTTCTATTCAAAGATGCAACTTTGGAGGTTTCAGCAAGCTTTAGCTATCCAGGAAGCAATGATACAAATGATTCTGTCTGTAACAGGAGCTCACGTTAGAAACAATCATTCCCAAGCACCTCCACTTGCTGCATTTTGGTATCAGCGGGGCAGCCAGAAACAGCGTGACACAGGTTCCTTTTGGATGAAATGACACCAGAAAGCATGCTCCAGCTACTAATGGGGATTCAGGCCACAGGACCAGATTCAAGCCAGTCCAAAGAAAAAAAAAAAAACAAAACACGGTTACTGTAGACAACTGTTCTTCCCTACTGGAGGTCAACACAGCCTGAGTGCCTAGCTCCATCTTCAGTGCTGCTCAGGAACCTGACAGTAACAGCTTCAGAGGCAGACAGGTGCTTCAGCTTTTTGGAAGAGGTGAGTGCATTTAAAAACACCCTTAAAATGCAAACGAGGGGAAAAAATAATCCTTTTTCAGGAACGAGAACACTTCCAGATGACTTTTGAAAAATGAAGACCAAATTAAGCACAGACTGAGGTACCCTGCTTGCTTAGGATGCATTCAGATGCACTGCCTATCTGTTATAACATGTAACCTTGGATTTGAGATTACCTTTGGAGACAAAGAATAAAACTTTTCCTCATTTCGTTCCTTCCCTGCAAAACAAACAGACATTTCTTATTTGGACAGCCCTACTTTAAACATAAATTTTGCCCGTCTGTACTGAGGGATGGTCTAGTATTAGTGTGCCCTAGGAGCACCTTTAGAGAGCTAGCACAGGCAACAGCACCTACCTATTTATTTTATCGTGAACCATCTTGTAAACAGGGTTCTCCCAAACAATTCCTGGAGCAGCCAACTTTTTCACTTCATTACCCTCAGATTTTTCTGAAGGCCACAGCCTGAGCAAAGGAGTGCACAGCGGTAAAGCAGAAACTCCAAGGGAATCAAACCTGTTTCAAGGGTGAGAGGAGCAAGGAAGAAATAGAGCCAGTCCAACTGTTCAGCACCTCTGATCTTTCCTCACCCACCCAACAGTGACATGCACCCCTCCTCTTCCTAAAATCCTGTAGCCAAGAAAAAGAAGAGGAACAGGAGCCCACAAAGACACAGTCTAGAAGACCTGATGAAGTTCAACAGGGGCATCATCTCAGATACAGGCGGCATTAAACAACCAGGTGAGGCAAACTGATGCAGGTAGGAGGCAGCCAGCTACAGACAGCTCCTCTCTCATCTTGCTCTTGGCCACTATCCCCCTCCTGCAAAGATGTTTACATTTTCTCTGGGGCAGCTGAAGGCCTCCAAACTAGGCTTTCCCTACCCCTTCTGAGAAGCTGCAACACACTTATCATATGAGGCTCCCTGCTGGTATATGCTGCTGCATAGAGCATCTGCTAGCCAACGCGCACACTAAATAAAGCAAGGTGATAAAATCCAGTGTATGCACTTAAACCACAGAAAACTAAACCACCAAAAAAAGCATGGACTTAAGAGACACACATGGACACAAAGAACTACCAGAACAAGTTCAGTGCCTCAGCAGATCACAGGCACATAGAGAAGATGCACAGTCCCTGTTCACCAGAGTTAGTGTTCTAAAGACAGGAGAAATATGTAACAGCCAGACTCTACATGTAGCTCCCAAGCCAACAGAGAGCATGCTTGGGTTTGAAAATCTTAAAAGACAAGCTTCTGACTTGTTTAGTAACATCATATAACACCACATAAAACTCATTAAAGGAAAACTTGCACAACTCCATTTGTGTCAACTACCCTAAAATAACAACAAAAGCTTAAGCAAACTTCCTGGCTTTCTATATATATTATTTTAACTCCTTCAAAACCAAAGCAAGTGACAGCGTTATGAAACAAGTCCTAGACACTCTGTTGCATCTGAGCTTGTCTACATCGCCCATCTGTGCAGAATTTGGTGCTCCACTCAACTGAATCAAATGTTTTCTGCAAGGAACGCTGACGCTAACATGAAGCTAACTCTAAAATAACAGGAGGAAAGGTGATACACTTCACCTATCACATGCACAAGAGAATCCCCACTAACCTGACAATTTTACAGACATTTGGACAAATGAGGGAAGAGAATCTGCAAGGCAATGAGAGGAAATGAGACTTATGGAAAGATTCCTAGGGGGAAAAAAATGACAGAGATGTGAGAAGGAAACAGAAATTCTATTTTAGAACAGGAAGTTCTAAAATAAAATAGCAACAATTTTTTTAAGAGATACAGATGAATTTTAAAAAAATCAAATTATTTCTCTCGTGAATAAAAATGCTAGCCAGAACTAGGAAAAGTGATGACCCTACCTTGCCACTCTACAGGAAATAACTATGTATGTCTCATGCATACATCAGGCTGGGTACATCTAATAGCTGGAAACAAGATGGTGAAGCTTGTTTTATTTTACACCTCTCCATAGTTACTGCAATGCCAGATAGGAGATCTGCAGATAAAAAAAGCCTCCCAACTGAAGTTTTATTCAGCTTGGCATATAAAAAGATATTTCACCTCAAACTGTGGTCTGAGTGGGTGCCAAGTAACTACTTGCAAACACAAAATATTATTACAGAGAAATAAAAAGAAAAATGCAACTTACCTTGCCACCAGTTTCTAACTTCCACATTTATTAAGATATACACAATAGAAGTTCTCCACTCGTCTATTCAGTACCTAAAGCAATCAATAATCTCTGAAGTCACTTGCTTGATTACAGCTTCAGAAACTTCTCCTCAGAACCTAAATAATTGAGTAAGCTGTTCCCTCGGGCAGGCAGCAGAACCTGCCATGTCTTTCGGCGCCCACAGTATAGAATGTGCAAGCAATTCTGCAGCAAGTGCAGCCCCTTCGGTTTATTTACTGCCCAGTTGTTCCAAGCAGCCTTCAGAATCCTCTCCCATGTGATGCTTAAGAAAGGCTACAGATCTGAAATGGATTAGGATTACTGGAGAGGATTATGAGTGAGAAATATGGTATGTTGGCCTCTCAGTTTAAGAGTCAGCTCTTACACATTTTCAAGTTGCCTTTCACTAAATGTAAACTTCTGGAGGAAAAAGAAATTAAAGGTTTTACTTGGTTCCTATGTTGGGCTGAAAAACCTTTCGGGCTTTGAAGCCAGGGAATCTGTACTGCAGAAATGAAAGGATGGAAGAAGCAATGATAATGTATTTAACTTAGTTCTACTTAATTACTTAACAATTCTGAGTCATGAATCTGACTGGACTTGAGAAAGCAGAAAAGCAGTTTTACTTCCAATTCTCTAAAAAATAGACAGAGAAAGCAGATGAAATATCAAACAGAAGAACAATCAGCAAGCAATTGAAACAACTACAAATGATCCTTCTGTTTTGAAAAATTAATAAGGTTCCGCAAAACACCCAAACCCTCCAAAATCAACCAGTGCTTTATTTAAATTTTATTACCACTTCCTTAGTGTTTATATTTCTAGGTTGTCATTAAACTAAGGCCAGAAAGTTATGCATCCTTTTGGTTAGAAAAAAAAAAAGGATTCATGTTAGCATTATTTCATTTTGTTGGGCTTTATTTTGTTGGCAACCAGGATGTCTGAACATTTATAAACAGATGAAATGCAAGGCTTTAAGAAAATATTTTAAAGAGCAAAATAAAATAGAAAAACAAACAAACCACAAAATAAGATAGACTTCTTCAAATCTAGTTTCTTTTCTTGTTTAAATCTCAGAAAAACCCACATTTCCATGATCTGTTCTGTGGCTGAGCCCAAGCAAGTTATGAACAGCTGATGAAACATAAACACAACAAAAGCTGATAACTGTTTCATGAATATTCATGGATACCAGTATTTATACAATCCAGACCTGTTTGTACACACTGAAACAAACACATTTGATTAAGTTTATATATACCCCTAAGAATGCGGACACACCACTGCCCGAAGATAATCAGCCTAACGCTGCTGAGGTTGACGACTGTGAAGTTACACCTGTACTTTTGCCTTTACGTGTGGGTGACTGTTACATAAAGAAAATCTGCTGGGATCTGAAGACATTGCCTGCTCTGTGAGTTAAAGCAACATGGTTCTGAAATTTCAAAGACACCGTGACCACTGTCATTTACATCTTCCTCCAGGAACTCTCTGTTTTTCAGATTTATCATTCTGGCATACTCCTGCTAACATTATACAAAGTGGGTCAAGGGAAAGCTTGCAGCATATTTATCCAGGCAGAAGGAGAGGATGCAGGTAAGTAGGTTATGACACTCAGCCAGACTCAGCACAAGGAGATAAAGGGCCCAGAGCTCCAGAAGGCTCTCTCAGGAGCAGTTTGCATAACCAGTACACAAATACCACAGGCAACACTGCACATATCTGGACACCGTGGCTCTGACCTAATGCTCTGATCACACCTTCTTCTCCCAGGTAAAATTCTCACTGATCTTAGCAGGACTTTTTTCCAGTAAAGAACAGGACCTCTAAGCTTTATGTGAAGGGATCCAGCGGTCTTAACTTTTTCAATACTTCGGTATTTCTGGGGTGCTCACAAGAAGTGCCTGAATTCAGTCTGCAGTCATAGCACAACCGGGAAAAAAAAAAAAAAAAACCAAAAAAAACCAAAACCACCCACCTTAACACAACAGAAATTAACTGTAAACTTTCTACTGAAGGCAACTTTCAAATATAGAAAAGGAAAACTATCCCTTTCCTAACCTCCCTGCTACCCCATCACAAGCTACTTCTGGGGGAAAAAAATCTGTATCACCACACCTCCTAAACCAGCTCCTGATTTCCGATTAATAAAATCACCAGTCTACAGCTATGTGTGCAGCTAACTGCTGCATCCCACCCTACAAGACCCATAATCACAAGCCTCTCATGGAGCAGGAAAAAGGATGATGACACATTAGGAGTAATGTCACAGGTCTTCACAAATGAAGCTAATAACTGCATATTTTTATTTAATTATATTCAGACCTACAGGCCACGCAAAACGTATGAATGTTTTATTTATTAGTCAGCACATCAGTACATTCAAGTTGCACAACTCTTTCCAAAAAACAGTAAAAGCAATTTTTAGCCATCAAAATCTGCTAGAACGTCAGTGTACTTCCAATAAAATCAGTCAAGCTTCCATTACAGTTCATTAATGGTATGATCTGCAACACTTCAAAGAAACAACACGTCATTATTTCCTGAAAGGTTCACATAATTAATAAGCCAAACCAAGCTGTACTGCTTGTGAGAATGATTTTAAAAGCACATGCTGGTCTTGGAAAGCTTCAGCTTTTCACTCATTTTGTCTGTTGAAATAAAACAAACAAACAAAAAAAGATAAATTAAGAGAGCATAGGTTTGTATAAGAGTTAAGAAAGAAACAAACTCTTCAGATTCTCTAAAAGAAAGGAATGACTTTTGCTGAAATGAAACATCCAATTTAACTGCTACAAATATAATACTAGTAGTAGTTAAAAAACATACTACTGAAACTGGAACATAGCTTTTTGCACTCCCGCCACAACCATGCACCCAGAGTTTCTTAGAATAGAAATGAACGTAACTTAATATCTTTCTCTGAACACATTACGGCTACCACGTGAGGCATCTTGTGAGTTCAAGCATCTGGACTCTTTCTGCAAGTTCACAGGACAAAACCCTCAAAGAATGCTCATGTTCAGTCACCTGTGAGCAGCTGTTGCAAATTAACCTTGATCTTTCTCAGTGACAAGTGCACCAACCCCTCCTGTCAGGACTCAGTTCACTCTGGTGGTGAAACATATTGCTGTAGTGGGACTGGTAAAAATAATGGCTTAAATATTCACAGAGTGAGCCTCTACCTATAGGTCACAACAACACCCACACCTTCCTCTCTGATAAAGCACTTTTCCTAAGATAATCTCCAAGGGTTTTGCAAAGAAAGCCAATACTTAACTCTATCTCTAAACCAACAAGGGAAGGTATTTACCCAAGGCCAACAAGCAAACCAAGGGGAGAATCGGGAATTCCGACTAGGTCACTTGAATGCCACTGCAGCACTCTGTCCCTAAATGACTCTTCAGCTGAAATTTTTATTTAAGTACAAGCAGCCAGGAGGACCAGCACGCTACTTACACCTCTTCACTTCACAGTTCTGATCCATGTCTGGTACTTATCTGGCAGCGCAGCACTCATTACTGTGGTATACACTGTGTCACTGGTAGGGAAAGAGGAAAAGAGTGAGTGAGTGGCAGTTTAAAGGCAAGAAGATTCATTCATAAAACTAGCAAAGCAGGAGGAAAAAAAATAGTGGAAACAAACGTTCTGCTTAGGTACAGAAGGGTTAGAAAACGTGGGAGAGAGACTCACAAAAATGCAGGCTGCTGGCACAAATTTTTAGTATTTTTTCCTACTTAGTATAGCAAAGGAACTGTAATGTCAACATACATTTGATCACAGTATTAAAAAAAAATAGTATTGCTAATCTTAGCAGTGACCCAGATATGATATTCTCCTTTCCGAAATTCCTCACATTTATAAAACACCTGGAATTCCAGGTATTAACTCTGAAGAAGCCATTGCCAAGCTCTAATGTGGATGACTGATGTAGGGAATATACTGAGCTCCATATAAAACTAAACCAAAACAGGATAACCTGCAAAGGTGCAATCTGTGGAACGGTGCAGAACAATAATGGTAAAATGAAATAAATCTCTCTTTAGAAGCTAGTAAGCAGTACCTAAAAGCTATGTCCCCATTTACTATTCTTTTTCCTTTTTACACATCAAGCAGTGCTACATCAGAAACTCCAGAAAAAGTCCAAAAGTCCGAAAAGGTTCCAAATGTGAAAGGTACAAATGACTCAGCAGAAGGTCCAGCTGTTCCTCTAAGCAGTCACTTGTTTCACTACTACAAAGGAACTTCCCATTTCTGGATTGAGCCTAACAACGGGTAATTTCTTGGCCAGAGTGGCAGACCCAAGAGGAAGGGCGCTGTGGAAGTGAAAACAGAGTGCCAAGTGCACAAGCAGAAATCTAATCTGGGAAACTGCAAGACATTCAGACAGACACATTTTTCAGTGTGATTGATTGAAGTGGCCTGAGGCATGGCGGGAGGCACTGATTAACATCTCTGAATCTAATACTTACTTGTTTAAGACTGGCTTCACTGACAACACCTGTACAGAAAGTTTGAAGAGTTGTCATTTTGGTAAATGAAGAGGGAATTAAAAGGCTATTTAGAAACAGCAGTAGGATGAAGTTATGAAAAGGAATAATTCAAAGTCAAGGATTCCTCTTGCTGGTGGGTTTGGGGTTTTTTTAAAACATCCAGCCATTTTATAAAAATATTTTCTAAAAGCCCACTGAAATAGACAACACTTAAGTTCTCAAAAGTGGTAAATGTCACTCATGTCTAACACTTTATCTGCTTTCTGCAATATTTATAATCGTGCTTGAAATAAGGAATGTAACACAGACGATGGTGATGGGATTAATCTCTTGCACTTCCACTTGGATTGGCAGGCTTTTACCAAATGCCAGTGCAAGGGAGTTCAGAAACATTTTAACAAACAAACGTCAGTCTTAAACTCTCCAGACATGACTTTGCAGTGTACCTTTTAAACCATGCCTTTCTTGGACAGCTTTTAAATGCCTGACAAAAATGCAACTGCGTTTCCACTTTGAAAAATAATTTTAAGTTGAAGTCTGCTTGCCACAATGAAGAATTTAAACGGAATACCTTAAAGAGTGTGTCAAAATTTATATTCTGCTGTCCAGTAGCATTGAGAGCTTTGATGGCTGGAGTTCTGCAAGAAAAAACCACAGTGTTAGTAAACACACTTTAGTGTTCCCAAGGCTACATAGCACCAATGTGAGAAATTTCACACTAAATGCCTTTGCATTAAAATGCTTACTTTGGCCTAAAATAATCCAGAGTTCTGTGTGACTTCAAATCTAATCTCATGTTGCTAAAGCAACTCTATTATTGCACCACTGGGTAGAGACCGAGAGGGTTTCTGGCAACAGCTTTTTTGCGGAATTGTCAAAGTTGGGAGGGACCTCTAGAGATCATCTAGTCCAACTCCCCTGCTAAAGCAGGATTGCCCAGAGCATATTACTCAGGACTGCATCCAGGCGGGTCTTGGTCTCCAGAGAAGGGGACTCCACAACCCCCCAGGGCAGCCTATTCCAGGGCTCTGTCACCCTCACCATAAAGAAGTTTTTCCTCATATTTTAATGGAACTTCCTATGTTCCAGCTTGTGCCCATTGCCCCTTGTCCTGTCACTGGGAACCACTGAAAAGAGTCTGTCTCCATCCTCCTCCAACCCACCCTTCAGAGACTTATAAACATTAATGAGGTCTCCCATCAGCCTCCCCTTCTCCAGGCTAAAGAGTCCCAGCTCTCTCAGCCTTTCCTCATAAGGGAGATTTTTTGCATACTACACAGCCTAAAGATTGTATGATGACTATGAGCGCCTTCCTAGTGCCATCAAATGCTTTTTCACTGTGAATCTAAGTCCTTTAACTTTACTAAACTTTGCTTTGTAAAGAAAATTTTGATATATGTCTTAACCTTGCAATTTCTCATCTTTTATGCTATTCAATGCCTCACAGACTTTCCTCTGGTATATGTGAATATTGTTCCTTATCTTATCTGTTCTCTTTTGAGTGGCATTACAGAAACTGAACAAGGTGCATGCTCAACAAGAAGAAAACACCCAAGTCTCCAAACTTTTTCAAAATAAAAGTGCTATCTCACCACAGAACTCCAAATTTACCTTCGATCGTCAAAAGGAGGAGGGGTAGTCCAATGGTCATAGTTTGTCTCCACACGGAACCACCTATAACACAATGCACAAACATAAAAGCAAACAACAAGCTAATTAATAAAGGCCAAGAATTAATATCTCTGCATTGCCAAAAGCTAAAAAACAACCAACTCCCTCAAAAGCCTCTTTCTTGCATCATTTACAGGCCCAAGGGATCCTGTGTTGATATACATGGCAGCCTTTACTGTCAACTACTAAATACAAATCAAAAACAAGTGACCTCTGAACTCCTGCTGGCATCAGTGGCAAAACTACTACTGACTACAATAAAAGCAAGGTCAGACCTTTAAGACATGATGAGAGAAAAGATTATGGGTGTGCATACGATGCAGTTCACAGCATTCAGTCTGGAATACATAGAACCACAACCCACCTGGATGCTGCCAAGCCAGTACTTACTAGCTGACTGTATGCATTAAGTGCTGTTTTTTTTGACTACAGCACAGCTATTTAGGATTTCCTTCGTATATTAAGCATCTGATTTCACAAAAATGATAGGAACATTTACTTTTGAGCCTTCAACCCTTCTACCACATTGGGTTAAAACTAACTTGAAATTGCTGATTTTACTGGGGCAATACTTGGCAGACAGACAGAAAAAGCCTCATCTCCTTTGGCTGAAAAATAAACACATACAGATGCTTTTTCCACCTTTGGCCCTCTGGACTGCCCCAACCCGACAAGTGATTCCTTCTCAAAGAGAAAGAACTGGGATTCCTTTCAGAGGTTTTCATGCTTTCCCTGTCCAGCTGTAAGAATTAGTAAGAGATACTCTGGATCTATCAAGAATGTAGTGTCCCTAACCCTGCCTACCACTTAGGAGGGAATATGAAAAAACAAAATAAGTAATTTTTTCATACTTACGCTCCACCTAAAGGATCGAGAGGCCAGAGATCTGCTGGCCCTCTTCTATTCCTTGTTATGACCATGCCTTCTTTGGGCGATACACCTCCTACAATATAGTAAACTTCAGCAATGATGGGAACGCCAGCTAGTCTGAGAACAGCTGACTGAAAGTCCTCTGCTCTGCTCAGGGTCTAATGCAAAAAGGAGATCACAGTGAAACAAAGATAACAGAGCACCATCAAGCACAGAAACAAGCACTGGGGCGTCTTAAGAAGAAGAAAAGCTTCAGCTTTTTTATAAATGGCAATTGACTGTAAAGGGCTACTTGAAAATATTTCTCTGAAAATAGTTTTCCAAACTGACTAGCATATGAACATAAAATACATATGACAAGTAAACAAACTCATTAATCCTAGCTTTGAAAATATTCAAAGAAAACAGCAAATATACATACATATAATAAATACATATATGTACAGTAATCTATATGGAGAAAAATGCTGAAAAATCTGCCATTCAAAAGACAGGCACATCCACACTCTGCAAATTCAGTCCTCAGCAAAGTCTTCCTGTGTGAACAATGGGATAGACAAACAGTGGATGAAAGGGGGGGATCACTCCGTATCTTTGCCTCACCAGTGGTTTAAGAGGGTTTAGGTAACGATGGCAAATAAGGCAGAGGAATTGCTTACAGCAATGTGGCTGTGACAGGTGACTAACTTAGTATCAACTGACAATCCCACTGCAGCCAATGAAGCTACTATTTTCAGGCATAAGGCCACAACCTACTGAAGTACATCTTTAAAAATCAGTGCTGTGCAGGGACTAAAAATAAATATGGAGAACACACATCAAACAACATGGTTCAGAAAGGTGATGAAAGACCTGGAGAACAATTCATTATTTCTGACAACAAAGCTGCAGCCAGTAGTTTCGAGTCACAACCTCAAGTCACATCTCAAATTTGAAATATCTGAACAACAAAGTCTCCAGAAGATGTTCCAGTTCTGCAGGGAGTTTACCTACAAACTGTATCATTCATGTTTACTTTAATTCAAGAATCTGAGAAGCAGCAGACCCACTTTATCTTAGTAGTACTCTAAAATAATATTAATCAAACATGCTATACAAAATACCCATCTAACTCCTTCCTCTCACCAGCGAGCTCTGCATTTTTAATATGGTAACATGTCAAATGTAGTGTAAAATAGCCACTGGGTCAGATAAGGACCATCTAAGAGCACAGCTGACTCAATTTGTTTAATTACAAAACACAGCTAACTGAAATAGTCCTTAGTAAGGAAGTCTTTGCACAGCTTCTCAGACTTCTAGCATTGATTAGAGATTGCCTCCCAGAAGGACTGGAATTGCCTCTCTCATACACATCACTGACGATCTGGGGACGATACCTACATCTCCTCTTATGAAGTGCATTTACTTAACAATTTATTGACTTTTCTATTAAAGTAAAAGTTGGATCATCAAATTTACTAGGAGTTTTTAAGTGCAAATTACATCACTATGAAATATAAGAAAATAACTTGTGCACTTACATCTCGGACAAGCCAGCTGACTGGGTAATTCCGATTCAGAAAAGCAGCTATTGCATTTTCCCACCATCTACCACCCACTAGAAAAAAAAAAACAAATCACTATACATGCTTGCTACATACACTCTGTGAAATCTAAACTCCCATCTCTCTTTCTTCTCCATATCCCACGTCTAGTTCTGTAGTCTTTCCCTCTAGTGCATTTCAAAAGAGTGGTCCAATAAATTATTTAATTCTCTAACTATACCAGTAGTATACATCAAATTTAAGCAGCTTACACCAAACTGACAAAGGACACACCACCTGAAAGCAGTTAGAGCCTCTGTACCATCCTGAGCTTCTCCACAGTTTAGAACACCAGCTACTGATAGTGCTCCTTTTCTTCTGTATTACTTTACCAACATCTCTACCATAAGGTATGCAGGATGTGCTGCATAACCAGGCTAACCATGGCAAGCCCTCATTTTACAAAATTTGTCTTTCAAGTGCTCAGTTTTCTATAGCATTACATCTGAATATTGAAGTACTACAGAAAGCTAAATCCTCAGTGAAACAGGGCACCTACAAATCAGCATAAAATGCCAACAATTCAGGAGAGGGGCTAACAAAGAGCATAACATCTAGCAGAAAATACAGGTAAAATATAAATAGACAACATAATCCAAACTGAAGTTCAACCAGAGCTGCTGAATTAACACTCCTGCTTTCCGGAAAGCATCTCAGACCCACAACGACAGAAGTGTCATTAGCTTTTAGCATTTGCCATTAGCAAAGTCTTAGCTTTTTAGCATCTTCTGAAAGGGACAATATTCCTGTGACCAGTGCCCTACGGGACTGCCATAAAATGGTTGGGGGTCTGAGGTACAGTGGATGCAGATGACAGTGTTCAGTGCTGTACAGAGAATACACAGTCTCAGAATTCACCAGTGCTAGCAATTTCAATCAAAAACTATCACATTCATTCCAGTGTTGATAACTTGCTGGCTGCTCAGTTTTTATAGCGGTTCTGTTCATAGCTAAATGATACACAGTGAAGAGTCAAAGGTGACTGTAACAGGGACTCACACTTTGTGACACGTATTTCCAAGGGGATTGCAGGTCTGTTCATATAATAGTCTACAACTGTCAGCTCAAATAACAGCATTAATCACCTCATTATTCATCATACTGAAGTATTACAACAGTGGGTAGAATTACACAGAAATCATGAAACAGCTAAAAAAGAGGTAGGAAAGGTATTTCTGTGTTACTGGAGAAAATTAGGAGAACTAAGAAAAACAGAAGGTCATGTTTATAATTACTCAGATGTCAAAACCAGAAAAAACCTTCAGAAATAATATGCTAGTCATCTGATAGACCTTCACCCTAATTTAAAGTCATCCCCCTTTCTAGCTATAGTTTACATGCTCGTTTCCCTAAATTTTTAGTTCAGTTGCACAGGGAGGGATAAAGCAGCAAGCAGCCAGCAACAGCTGATTTACAAGAGCGCAGCATGTGCAGAGTGAATTACTGTCTGTAATTAAACAGTGACTGCAGCTGAGGCACACAGGTGGATGACAGCACATGCTCCTGATGGGCAAGAGGGGCCCACCACACACTACAGTCGGCAGCATTTGATGCCTCTATGGGAACTGGGAGAACAGAACACGTTTTTGCATGGACTAAAGCACCTCACTGCTGTCTCAGATGATCCTTATACTGAGGGTTGAAGCACACTACCAAGAGCAGCAGGGAGAACAAGACAGCACTACTTTTGTCCTCAGATTGGGCCTGTTCACAGATACAGGACTTTAGTCTGCAAGATCTTCTAAAACAATACACTTAAGACTTTATTTCTAAGTATTTCCTAGTCTTTTTTGCAAAGACTCAATATACTTAAGACTTTATTTCCAAGCTGATGTTAGTATGAACTAAAAGCAGTTTGCATCTCTCAGTGTCAGCACATCAGACTCCAGTTTTGAAAGGATTAAATAACTACACTAGCATCAGAAATGGGCTCTTGAAAAAAATATGAGCGTTAACTATGGAAAGAATCTAGTGAATGCAACAAGGCAATATTAACATAGGAAACAGGAATCAAAAGGTGCAGGTATTCCATAGCAGAATCGCTACTCATAGAAATAATGAATACATGTAGAACGTCTACAGTGAATAGTGTTTACATAACATCTAAAAAAAAAAAAAAAATTGAAAAAGAAAAATATTACCTAATTAAAAGCTTAAAAAAAAAAACCTGCTTACCACAATCACAAGTGAAACATAAACATTTATTTTAGTTATTGGTTCAAACTCAGACTACATTGTTTCCAGTTCTAACAAACTGCTAATAAAGAACAGCAAAAATCACCTGCTTCTTAAAAAGAAAAGGAAAGAAAATGGATGGCAGAGGCAAATCCAAGCTCCAAGTTGGACATACCTATGAATATCTGTGAAACTCAAGCATCAAAGGAAAAGGCAGTGACCCTGCCTCTGCCTTCCTGTTACAAGCCCTCCTTATTGTCAAGTTTTAGTTCTCAGTAGTGCCATCTTTCAACTTTCCTCCACTACCAGATCTCTCCTCAGCCGCCTTTCCAGTCTCTCCACACATCCTCTCAAGCCCTGCTGCCTTTCCCCTAGATCTCTGAGTTTTATACTTCTCCTTTCATCCTTTCTTTCAAGCTGCTTTATGAGCACAGAGAAACATGGAACACAGAAGAAGGCACAGAGAACTAGGAAAGCAGATGTTTATTTGCTATACACAACTGCACCTTCTTCTCTCAACCCCTTCTCTGCCACCTCCAACCATGTCTCTTGAATGGTCCTCTGTCTCTTTTGACACTTTTCAGCTCAGGTGACTCTGTACTGACAAACGCTTTTCTCCTCTGCAGCACCCAAAAACTGGCAGCATGTGTGGTTTCACCCCCTGAGGACCAAAGAAGTCAGTCAATTTCAGCTTCTTCCTCCTTAACCATATTTTTTACACTGGGAGAATGTGAGAGAAGAGCCCTAGCAGACAACAATCAACTGAAATAGTGTACGGAACAAGTGTGGCAAACACATTTATTATACCTCGCTCATCCCCGGAGATTGTGAACTTGTGCGGACTTTGTCCAGTCCATAAGCCTACGTAACCGAAAAACGTGGTGCCTTGATATGCTACCTGCAATCAAGAAACATGCAGTATTTTAGCATTCTGGAGGAGAACACTATTTATGTTATAAGCAGCATTCTGAAGCAGCATCCTGTTCTTTTTTTCTGTGACTTCCACACGTAAGTTGTTATAAAACACTTTGCCTTAAATTACAGTAAAACTTGCAAAGTAAATTATGAGGAAACTCTGAGGACCAAAATTTACTACATTTAGTTTATTCATGATCAATGACTGCTACAAAAGTTTTGCTCAAGTTAGTGAGTAGCCAAGAAAGAAAAAAGAAAGAATTATAGACTTTCAAATCAGACTAATGAATATTAAGAAAAATATGCTAATGAGGAACTGCACTAGCAACTAGTTCAGTTTTGGAAACTTTGATCTAAAACACAAATATCAGTCACATAAATTAACAAGGCCTTAGGAAAATGCCTCAGAATCAGCCCTTGCCAAAACCCATCTCTTTTCTATGTTCTCTAGCATTTATTTTTTTCCTCAAGATTTCCTTCTTCAACATCTCCTTCCAAATAACGATCTTGAGATACCAGACTATGCTGTTCAATTTGTTCCAGTTCATCACCACAAACTGGTCTCCAGAAAGCAAAGAAAAGCAGCATTCATCCCACATTCTTGGAGTGAGTGACTGTGGTGCTCTAATAATCCAGTACCCTTGGGACAGGATCTACATTCCTACAAGAAATCCCACCACGCCTATGCAGCTGTATGTCTGCAGAACATTCCTTCACGGACCACCACCCAGCCATGGCAACACAGATCATACCTGCCCACTTTTTATAAACTGCACATCGATTGTGATCTTGCTTAATATATCAACAAAAGCATAATCCAGGTTCCGACCATGGTAAATGTTTCCTTTGTCATCTTGAGCAACGATACTAGTACAGAACCTTCAAAAACAAAAAGCAGAAAGAATGGTTTAAGAAAAAGCTACACCGCTTTCAATATTATAGTTGAACTAGTTCAACACTTCAGGAGTAACTGAGTTTATCTTCTGCAAAGCGTATAACTAATGCAAGCACACAAATAAAAGTTGCATTGTACTATTAACACTTATCCTTCCCAAGCTGAGAGAATAGTCTCATCCTGTATTTTTTGAAAAAAATTCTTACAGGTTTTATTTTCAAATTGGGGGGAAAAAAAAAAAAAGAGAGAATGGTGGTTTGACTGAAGCTCCCTAACTAAACAACAGTACAATATCCTATATGACTTATGTGCGATATCCATAAGGGAAAGTCCTTTCCCACACAGTTTAACATACAAAATTGTAAAATATTTAACTTATGAGGTCCCACCTGGCTCAGAAAGTCAAAGCTGCACTACTGGCTGCATCAGGACAGATTTTACAGATCAGGCAGGAAGCAGCATTTCCACTTGGGAAAAAATTCATTATTTCATTTCAAACTGAAAACATCAGTTATCTTAAAGTGTTGGCCTTTGCAATAAAGTGTCAGCCATTGCAATAACAGTCTAACCTCTTCTCTCCAAGAGGAAGTGTGCTAAAATTCCTTTTTGAATAACAGTTTCAGTTGCCTTGACACAGGCTTTCTTATGAAGTATATTGAATTAGCAGGGAATTTTTTCTCTAGAGTTATGAGTTTGTCATTCCAGTGACACACAGCACCGTCTTTCAAAACTGTAAAGGTTACAAATTTTGCAGACAAGTAGCTTGTTCCGGGTCAACATCTTTTCTTTAGTACTGTTAGAGCTGTGAAACTTACATGGGCCTTGCTGCAGCTAAGGATGGTAAGTATTCTCTGTGAAATACTAAGCAAGCTAGCATTTGATTGACTGCCTTATCTGGTACTAATCCTTATTTTAAAAAAAATCATGTTAACTGAATTCCACATTATATCAAAAAAATCATAATAAAAATGCATACAAGTGGCTGTATACACCTATTTTTTATTAAAACCTATGCAGAGAAATATTTTTAGGATCCTCACAGATAATACCAAGTGTTTATTATCTTCCTGCACATGCTTCTAGGAAAAAAAAAAGACAATGAAACTGAGTGGGTTTTCCACTGAGCTTTTGTTTGCTATCATAAAGTTATGACACCCATTTTCTATTGTGCAATCAAAAAATTACAGTATTCAGTCACTGTAAACATCCCTCCAGAGAATGGTTTGAAAGCAACTTTATCTCAGATGAATGGTTAAAATAACTAGATTGCAAATAATTCTTCTAGTTTCCTTTTTGGTGAAATATGACAAAGTAAATTACAAAAGAGTACACTACATGAGCTTCAAAGATAAATGAACCCAAATACTTTGAACAGATGGCCCCTGCTTATTAGCAGATATTATTTTTATACTTTTATACATTTTACACAGATAAACATACTCAAAAACATTACAGCTACGCATTACCTTTATTAACAAATAAAAATGTACTGCCCTGTGTTTCTCGTTCAGTTCAGGATACAGACTGCCCAATGAGAAGAAAACCTTCCAGCTGAACGTGTGAAACTGTCTGAGAATGAACGGGCATCAATCACCTGCCACACGTCACCTGCCTTTTCGTGCACTCTCCCACGCTGAACTGAAACGCATCTCTACGCCTGCTTCTCCCAGATGCTGTAAGTACCAGACACTTACGCAGTAGATTCATAGGCGAAGTTAAGCAGGAGTCCATCTCCAAGACTTATTCCCAGTGCTTTGCACAGTCCTGCAATTTCCCCCGCAAAGGGTTGTGGCATGAAGAACTTCAGTTCTGCTGCTATCGGCTGAATAACTTCATGTACCCATGTGGGTACTCTTTCACTGCAAAATACACTCAGGGCATTAGCTGAGAAAGGAACAGAAATCTCACGCCTGGCAGCCAGATGCTCAAGAAATCTGCCACTTCTCCGACCAGCCTCTCCCTGGTGATGCCAACCACCCTCTGCAGCCTCTTCCACACTGTATCAGACATCCCTGCATCCCACCCTTTGCTGAATCCCATCACCTCCTGTACGTCCCCAAAGCAGTCTGTGCAACCCCAG
>VZRU01014261.1:51430-71361 GCA_013398155.1 Pedionomus torquatus
GGAGGCCCCGCACTCACCGGATAACCCGTGCGACGGCGGCCCGCAGGAAGGCGGCGTCGAAGTGCCGCAGCAGCGGCAGCCACCTCTCCTCGGCGGGGCTGTCCAGGCTGACGTTACACAACAGCGGGGCCTCCGCTGCCGCCGTGGCTACCGCTCCCCACAGCAGCGCCAGCAGCCCCCAAAGCCGGCACCCCCGCCCCATGGCGCCGGTACCAACCCGGCACCAGCCCGCCCCGCCCAATAGAGGCGGCCCGAGGGGAAGGGCCGGGATACGGCGACCGCCCCCGGGCGCCGCCGCCCGACACCGCCCTCCTCGGGCAGCAGCCCCGCGGGCACCGGCGGCCGCCGCCTCCACCCGGGGAAGGGCTTCCCCGCCGACCCTACCCCACTGCCCCGCCAGCAGCCGCTGTCGCCTCAGTGAGGACGAGAGGGAGGACANCACACTGTATCAGACATCCCTGCATCCCACCCTTTGCTGAATCCCATCACCTCCTGTACGTCCCCAAAGCAGTCTGTGCAACCCCAGCAAAACGTTCCACACTGGCTTCCCGCTTGTGCGATCGATTTACTCCTACCAGGGATCTCCCCAGGCTGTTCTCTGACAGGTTCCTAAGTTTATGCACAATCACAGAATTCTCAGAGTTGAAAGTGACCTTGAAGGTTATGCAGCTGCAACCCCCCTGCCATGGGCAGGGACACCTCCCGCTAGAGCAGGTTGCTCAAAGCCCCATCCAGCCTGGCCTTGGACACCACCTCCACGGACGGAGGATCCACCACTTCTTTAACCAACCCGCGCCAGTTTCTCACCACCCTCAGAGAAAATTATTTCTCCCTAATATCTAATTTAAATCTCCCGCTTTTCAGTTGAAACCCCTGGATGTTTGAATTCAGACACGTTTAGCCGTGCAGCATCCCTTCGCCCTCTTCCCTCCGCCCCGCAGCAGCGGGGGGGGGGGGCGACGACCCGGGCCCCACCACGACGGGGACCGTGGCGGCTCCATCGGAGCGGAGCGTTGCCGGCCGGCCCGCCGCCGCCTCCCCCGCCCCGCCGGTGGCCGTTTCACGCACGCCTTTCCCCCGAGGAGGCCCCGCACTCACCGGATAACCCGTGCGACGGCGGCCCGCAGGAAGGCGGCGTCGAAGTGCCGCAGCAGCGGCAGCCACCTCTCCTCGGCGGGGCTGTCCAGGCTGACGTTACACAACAGCGGGGCCTCCGCTGCCGCCGTGGCTACCGCTCCCCACAGCAGCGCCAGCAGCCCCCAAAGCCGGCACCCCCGCCCCATGGCGCCGGTACCAACCCGGCACCAGCCCGCCCCGCCCAATAGAGGCGGCCCGAGGGGAAGGGCCGGGATACGGCGACCGCCCCCGGGCGCCGCCGCCCGACACCGCCCTCCTCGGGCAGCAGCCCCGCGGGCACCGGCGGCCGCCGCCTCCACCCGGGGAAGGGCTTCCCCGCCGACCCTACCCCACTGCCCCGCCAGCAGCCGCTGTCGCCTCAGTGAGGACGAGAGGTAGGACAGGGGGTTGTGGTTAATGGAGTGAAATCCAGTTGGCGGCCGGTCCCGAGNGGTAGGTGTTTCCGCCTTCTCTTAAGTGAATAATGACAGAACCAGAGGAAATGGTTTGAAGTTGTGGCAGGGGAGGTTTAGATTAGATATTAGGAAGAATTACTTCACTGAGAGGCTGGTTAAGGCACTGGGTTGGCCTGCCCAGGGAGGTGATAGAGTCAATGTCCCTAGAGGTATTTAAGAAACGCATAGATATAGCACTTCAGGACATGCTGTAGTAGTGGAAATTGTTGTGTTGAGTGATTAATTTTGTAGGGTTCAGTTTGTTGTGGGTTTGTGTTTGGTTTTTTTTTTAATTTTTTTTGGATGTGTGTACGGTTGGACTTGATCTCAGAGGTCCCTTCCAACCATGAAAATTCTGTGACATGATAAACAGAGAACGATGAAAACACAACAACAAGAGGTATAACCTAGAAGTTAAGATCCATGTGTCATTTTGCCAAGTAATTTATCATTTTATTTTTGAAAGTAGGGGAGAGGAGATGGACACACTTGGCNTGCCCAGGGAGGTGATAGAGTCAATGTCCCTAGAGGTATTTAAGAAACGCATAGATATAGCACTTCAGGACATGCTGTAGTGGTGGAAATTGTTGTGTTGAATTGATAATTTTGTAGGGTTCAGTTTGTTGTGGGTTTGTGTTTGTTTTTTTTTTTTAATTTTTTTTGGATGTGTGTACGGTTGGACTTGATCTCAGAGGTCCCTTCCAACCATGAAAATTCTGTGACATGATAAACAGAGAACGATGAAAACACAACAACAAGAGGTATAACCTAGAAGTTAAGATCCATGTGTCATTTTGCCAAGTAATTTATCATTTTATTTTTGAAAGTAGGGGAGAGGAGATGGACACACTTGGCAACAACTAGGCATAGCTCGCAGCTTCCTAAACTCCACTGCTAGGGTGTGAACAGGTAGACGGGGAGAGAGGAGACAGTACTAGTTCTGAACTCAGAGATGACACAAAAACTATGCCTTTCCCCTAGTCTTTGGACACATGTACATAAAAGGGAGAAAAGGGAATCAAAGAAAGGAGTTTATGTACATCTGCTCCCCTTTCTGTGATCTCTTCAGCCCCTGCTCCGCACTCCCTCCCCATACCACTACAGCTCCTCTGCAGCGCTGTGGCTCTCCAGCCCACAGCTGCACATCCTCCGTCTGGTCAGCTCATTGCTGTCATTCCCAAGTAGCTGTGACTAGCAATCCCTGCCTTTCCTTCAGCAGGAGCACCGAACGAGATTGTAACATGCAAAGTTAGAGGAAGTTTCTACTTCGTTCTTCTCTCTTTTCTCTCTGAAGCCGCTGTAAACTTTTTTTTTTGCTTTAGGAAGCAAGATGCAACAACAAAACAAACACGCAAAAAAGACAAATAATAGGAGTTAAAATGAATACAGTTGCATATTCAACATATTCTGCTGAGTGAATTACAAAGTGGAACCATTAACCTGGTTTCCCAAGAAGAAAGGGAAAAACTACCCCCCCCAATTGCTTTTCCGTTATACTGTGCATATGGCAACTGTTTCTGCCCCACAAGGAAATCCTTTTCCAACAGAATTTGTTGAAGGGTGGTATAAATAACTCCCTTAAGTTTCCATAAAAACAAGTGTCTGAGCAAGGTACAAACCCACTAGTGGTCCCAGCAGAGGTCAAGGCTGAAGCACAAGTTCAGCCTTTGACATTAAGAGTCCACAGATCCATGTGGATTGTCATGTGTGCTTCCCACCACAAGATGCAGAGATACCGGAAAATAAGATTTAGTTCTCCCGCACATGGTGCCACCTGAAACATGAAAACTGTCTCCCATACACTAATTTTATTCTTGTTTTCTTCATAAACCGGAATGAAACTATTATTCCTCTTAATTGTTCACTTCAACCTACCTTATTATGAGAATTTGGGTTTACTGCTACTAAACGGGTAAAAAACAGCCTCTTAGAAAATGGCTTAGTCTGTATAATCACATCCTGAAAGACAGGCACAGACATTATATAAACACACTTTATAGACTGAGCCAGAATATTCTTTTTCCTTCCAATTGTTTATTAATTGCTTCAAGTAAAATATTTTACAATAAAGTTGTATGTTTTAGTACTTACACATACAAAATCAGCTATAAGTAAATTATATTCAATAAAAGATAATTGCCTCCTTCCCTAGAATGCTTAAAAAAAAAAAAAAAAAAAGAACATCCTGCAAGTATTAAGGCCTCTTCCATCTGTCCCACAGATGCAATATCCAACACCTTAGAAGTATCCAATTTGTAATTCTGAACGGAATAGAGATAAATCCATAAGGCATTTCAGTCCATTTTTCTTTTGGCAGGGTGATGGTGGGTGGTGGAAATAAGCCTTTATAGGGCTATTTCTTCACTGGTGATTAAGTACTCCTTTCCATGACTTATTTCAGCAGCCGTTTTCTCTGTTTCAGAAGTGCATCTCGAAGAGCCAGCTAAACATGAAACAAGAGTGGAATATTCAGGTAAGGACAATATTAAGACAACACCACCACTAACAACTCTCCTCAACTTTTTCAGCCTTATAGAAAAACACTAATAAGCTTATTAGCTAAACCTGTGAGCAGTAGCTGGCAAATCCTAATGACTGCAGATGCAGAATACCGGGGTTATTTACTTAAATTCAATAGTAAAATTAAAGACAGAGCTGGACTTCAAAAAGAATGTTTCAGGATATCATTAGCAGATCCTATATAAGGAAAAAAAGATTAGAGTAACATAACTGTTCACCCACTCATATTTAAGTACAGGAGATCAAGAAAAAAACTTCAGCTGAGACGTAGGTAGGATTAAATGGCTTTTTTTGAAAGAGTATTACAAAGCTTCTTTTCAATGGGGAAGGAGGTATACTAGAATTTTTACATGCTGTATCACTCTAAAGAGACTTTCTTGTGCATTTCAGACATGTTTGGGTTGGTAAGAGGATTTAGCTCTGGCCTATAGACAAAAATCCATTTTATTCTACCACCAAAGAGGGCAGCAGATCACAGCATCCTACCCTTTTAACAAGTATAATCAAATCATGGTCAACAGAACTGATGTTGTGGCCCAACTTTATAAAATCATGGAATACCAGGTTGGAAGGGACCTCAAAAATCACCTGGTTCAACCCTTCTTGGCAGAAAAAACAATCAAAAAACTTCAGTAAAAAAAATAAAAATAAAAATCTTCTTTCAATGTTTAGCTATTACATTTAAACTTGAAGCATTAATCGGGATTGCTCATTTGCAATGTTTTTTTTGTGGCTTTTGAGAGCTAGTTTAATGTGGTCAGCCTTAACTGGAGTGAGGCAGAATGATAGCAAATAGAAAGACTACAGAGAATATCAGTCCAAGTCTTCCTGTTTAACAGAAACACTTGAGGCGTGTTCTCTCTATTGAGTCTATAAACAGTTTAAGTCTTGCAGCTCCTTTAGGCAACAAACCGCAGACAAATATATATTATCCTAATGACAGGATCACGGAAACAACAACTAAAAGGCAGTTTTGTAAAGGAAGCATCTGAATGCACCCTAGCACAAGACAGAACCTAGCAACAAAACACAAAAATTAACACCTCACAGAAACAAGAACCCTGCATAATTGGATTATACTAGAAATTTTTCTTGGAACATGTTCAAAGGAGTTCAATTTCATAACACCCTGTAAAACCCTAGACCGGCCATCTGCCAGGTTAGATAAAAGGATTTTAATGCAGATACTTGTTGTTAGCACAGACTCACCCTGCCAAGGTGACAAGGCGATATGCCTAAACCCGTGCTCTGGCAACACCTGCCACACACAGTTCAGGCTTTACCCCCAACAGAGGTGTATCACTGGAGCAGGGGGGCTTCCTGCTCACGCTCCATTCTTGCCAGTCACCTGGGGGAGGTATGTGGGCTGCCTGCCTAATGCCTTCCAGAGCAAAGTCATCCCACTGAAGTTTCTGCCTTGCCTTGCCTACCCTTGGCACAGCTGCCCGCAGGAACACATTTGGCAGTAACTGGACTGCCAAATACATGTTTGTAGCTTGTATACCCTGTCACAAGGGCTGTCCTGAATTGTGTATCGTCCTTGTGGCCAGGCTTAAGGCTGAGAAAGCAGCAGAGGGCAGGGGCTTCACCAGTAAGAGCAGCACACTGTCAAACTACTGTGGCGGGCTAAAAATAAAACTGTTTCTTTCTAAACTGTTTCCAATCAGTAACAAATAGTATTTATGTCTGTGCTTAAGTACATTTGTGACAGGCTACTAGATGACTTCAAGGTCAGGACAGACAAGTTCATAATATGACAGTAACAGGAGAAAGGTAAAAGAAAGAATATAGAGAGTATACAAACACACTTAAGAGCTTTTTCTGAAAACCAACTCCATCATATCAAGGAACTATTTCTTTTGTCACAGGATTATAGTCAGGGTTCTAATATGATCATCTTAAGTTTATATAACAGAAAACAAACCACATTATCATTGCCTTCCTGACCTACTCGTGACTTTGCAACAGGACTTGGTCCTCAATGCATATTAAAGAGAAGAGACTGACAAAAGCATTCTTCACCAAGGCAATCTGACAGGATCCACTAGGTAGGATTCAAGGGAAGCCACCTAACCCACAGTCCTTCACAGCAATTAAATCAAAGTAAACAGCATCAACTTAGGGCACAGGATAGACAGCACTTCACCTGCATTCTAAGTTTATTGCTTAGACTGCCCCATCTATTTTCAATATTTAATATTACCTGTTTTTCCCTGAAAGAACGCTTAGTTTTCGTCCGGACACTGTGGCTGTATCTCATCATCATGAAATTCTTGTGCTTTTGCTTTTCTTTGTTGGAAGAGCTGGCAAATGGGTTAATTCTTGTTTTCTTTTTCACAAATTCTTTTCTGTCTGTTTTTCCAGCCTAGAATAAACAACATAATATAGCAACAAAAGGTAATTTTCCTTTCCCTGCAGTTAACATCAGCTACTAAGGTGACATATTCTATGGCAGTAACAATAAATCCAGGTTGAGTGTGACCTTCTGTGTATGCCACAAGCATTCTTCCATGCTGGCTGTAATTCGTAAGCTGAGTGAAAGTTGGTTGTGTCTGTATTTTCCTTGTTTGTTACAGCCAAAATGCAACAGCAAAAAGCTATACAAAACATCTCTCAAAAGGCAAGTGGCAGCTGGGTACCCATCAACTCCACCACCTCCTCATTCTGCAGGAGACAAACACAGACCCGAATCTAGAAAGACAGAGGATATGAAATAGCAAAGTTCCTCACCATTGCAGTTGCCAATCTGGTCTCCTTGTCCGATTTGGGCTTCTTATGCAGATGCTCAATATCTCTGAGTGAAAGCAACTCCCCCCTACAAACAAAAATATGACGTAAGGCCACACAAAAAACTTCATCTTGCAGAAAAACCAAGACGCCCTCCTGACCCTTTATCTCTCACCCGTCTTTTACACCATTGTCTTCCTATAAACTTTCACACAAGCACTTCTTGTTCTTTCTCTCAGGCTACTCCTCATGCTTGTGACAACTCTTACTGTTCTAAGTCTCATTACTGTTCTTCAAGTCCTGCTTTAACTGCTACCAAAACCATGCCTATTTCTCTGAACAAACAAGACAATCCCATAGTTCCCATCTGTCCCTTTTGGTTTGTTTCTTTTCTTGCCCAAGTTTAAAGACCCTCAGGCCAGGATCCATTCTAGGCTGTCTGGCCATTTGCCATCTGTCACCAGGGGATACTGACAGCAGAATTCTATACCCTGCTTCAATTAAAAGCCGTATCACCAGATTACAGGGAAGAGAAAACACTCATCAATAGTTCATAACCTACCTGCCCTCCTCTTCTTCATCTATTTCAATATTTTTCCTCTTGGCAGCTTTGCCAGGTGCAGAATTAAGTTCTTTGGAAAGCTGAGCAAGACGTATTTTGTGGAATTCTTCCTGAGTTAGTAGCCTGCTTGTACTGACTGCTGCAGCTTTGGCTTTTCGTTCCTCTATAGGCATGCTTTTCACCTTCTCTGCCTTTTGAAATAAAATAAAAAAAAAAAAAAAACCACTATGAAACCAAGAATCATCCAGAGCTTTGCAAACCATTTCTGTCCCACAATCCATGACCCTTGCTTCCCAAATACTAATGTAGGGACAATATTGTTGGGAAATGCTACAACCAGCTGTTAGGATTCTTCATAGTCTAATACCCAACATGCAGTGTTAGAATAAAGAAGCAAATCCACTCCATATTTCAGAGAAAGAATAAAAGCACCCATGGAAATATCACAGCTTTGGAGGAATTTAGCACCGGGAGAGAATTCTCCCATCTCTCCCCTCAGCCTAACAACATGCATACTTCAGCACAGGTCCGAAACAGTACTTCAACCTCCCTAATTCTGGACAAGTTACACCGCAACCCTGTATGTAATTATTTATGAGCAGCCACATGAAGCTACAGAGCATGAGAATCTGATCTGCTATTAACAAGACTCGTTTGTATTTGGGCTAGAAGACACTTAGAACTCACTACTTCTTGCTGCTCCTCATCCGAGGAGTGATGCACATCAATCCATTCTCCATCTTCATCATCTTCTTCCCCACTCAGACTAGCACTTTCCCATCCATCTGTTCAGGGGAAAAAGCACACAGAGCCGTTAATACAGATTCAGTTTAACAGCTTGGGTTTGAAATAACTTAAGATTGGATTGCAAGTTCTCACTGCCTTTCATCACCTGTCAGTAAGTGCATTTATGCCCAGGGACTTGCTTACCAAACAGGCAAGCTACAGGGTTAGAACTACATAAACAAAGACATAAGATACTTCATACATCTGATTGAAATTTGTTAATTATTTTTAGAAGACATCCATAGTTAAACAGACCAGCAGCTCCCATGCTTTTCCACTGGCAAGTTCAGCTGCCAAATCCCACCTGGCTTGCAACTGATTCAGGCCTGTGCAAAACCCCCCTCTTAGCGCACCCACATTACATGCACATGCAGTTATAGACCCTGACTTTTATAGTGGTAACTGCATATGGCAGCGTGAGACCTTTGAAAACACATATACTCACTCCTACAACAGACTGCTTAAAACAGCTGCTGCATTTCTCCATTACGGTGTGCTGTAATATGCTTATTTATTACGAGTATCACCTTAATATGCTTATTTATTACGAGTTTTCATCAAAGCTGGAACAATGGTGATCAGAGCCTTTACAGGAAATGCATTACGTGCATAAAGCAGGTTCACTCAAAACCAAGCCGACCATAGAAAATAAGTCAGTGTCACTGCAAGCTGTACCATAATGCAAAAGTACCACAAAGCTCAACTCTCGTCTGAAGTTAAAGATCCTCAAAACAGAAGTACATTTGGGAGTCTCTGAGGAAACACAGTAATTTACAGATGCTAATCATTACACTGTTCAGTAATGGTGTTCCCCACTCCCTGCCATCAAAACCAAGGAGGGAAGCAATGCAATTAACAGCTAAATTACTTTCTACAGAATATGCACTGCTCCTCTAACTGACCAATATGCTAAAGCTTCAGAAACCAAAGCTAAGAGATTGTTATACTAATTGTTGCATTCACATGTGTAAGAAACATGACATATCATAGTATTTATGCCCCCAGTGCAGTATCTCCACTGCCCTCAGGCTTGATTTGCCAAACTCTTCTGGCTTGATTTTCAAGTCCCTCCCCATCTTTTCTCTCCCTCCACCCCAATTCAGGCAGAGGTTCCAGGTTGTGTGGAACATTTACACAGGAAGTGAACTGAAGAAGGCAAATACTATTTCAAAGTACTGTTTCAATGTTTCATAATACACAATAAAACCTTTCTTGCTTTTAAGAAGAGTTC
The DNA here is from genome assembly GCA_013398155.1 of Pedionomus torquatus. Classification (NCBI taxonomy): domain Eukaryota; kingdom Metazoa; phylum Chordata; class Aves; order Charadriiformes; family Pedionomidae; genus Pedionomus; species Pedionomus torquatus. The sequence continues at coordinate 60,828 of VZRU01014261.1, forward strand.
AACCCATGATGTTTCACAGCTGGACAGTATTTGTTCCTGTGCTCTTCCATCCCTCAGTGGCTGTCATATGAACCGATACACAGTAACAAACTTCACTGGATAAACTGCACTTATTCAAGGATAGTATCAGTGCTTCTTAACAGAGAAATACAGGCATGTGCAAGCCATGCAGCACGTGACAGCAGCAAGTGAAACACACCAACTTTTATGTCCAAATAAAATCTTATGCGACAACAATGCTCAAAATAGAAGAAAAGAAAAGGCTAACCTTCTTCTTCATTTCCTCCCTTTTCCTTTTGAGTCTCAACATCCAGTACTTCTGCTCCTGGAATATAATCTTTGGCATCCAGTTCTCCATATTCGTGAATCCTGGCTTCCACTGAGGCCTCAGTAGGCTTACCCTGTAAAATAACAAACCAGATGTTAAGCAGACCCACAAATCCATGAAAAAAAATTGAGGAAGAGGACGGTGAAGATGGAAAAGATAAATTATGCCTGATGAAATAAGAGAAAACATCTTGAATTACAAAGAAGTGGAACAAACTTTAGGCTAGGAGTACTGGTCTCGTCATCATTTTTGAGCACATGCGCCTATGCTCATGGTAAACGCAATACACATAAAACAACGCCTACCCTGAATTTCTTCTGCAGCATCTCTGGATTCAGAGAACGGAAAAGGTGTATCAGAGTTCTTGCAGACATCATCACATCTACCAGGGAAAAAAAAAAAAAGGTGGGAATAAGTACAGAGAAGCAGAATTCTGAGCAGACAGATCACTTTTGTATATCAGCTCCCTTACCATAACTGTCCTTGACTGTTTTGTTTCCTGTGTATATGCACTTAAAATACAGAGAAATGCAACATCAATTTCAGTATCTGTCTCAGCCCACATAAAAAACAATTAAGACATCGCAATTTTGAAGGCTAAGAGGACCGCGATATAGGAGAAAAAAAATATTTGAAGTCATATACACATAATACACTTACTTTTATTTTTATGAGTCTTATACTGAACAAGGTCTTGGAGCAGATCTTCAGTCATGGCTAGTGGACATCTCGCCGTGATTTCTTTTATCGCATTGATTCTAAAAAAAATTAGGTTAATTACTTTCTGAGCACCACAGTTGGGAGAGACTCCCATTGGCATAGTAATAGACTGAATTATCTGGAGCTTGAAGAACCTTATACAACATTTAGTGTAACAGGGAACATCACAAAGAGCCCTCTGAGCCATGGTTCTCCTAACCCCTCCACCTTTGACCCATACCCTACTCTCCAGCTATTATTTTGTGTGATCCCAGACCTCAGGATTCTGCAAGTAAAGCCTGGGTCCAGGCAGGCAAGAAAAGCAGTCAAACAATCACCCAGAAGGAAAAAAAAAAAAAAAAAAACAAACAACAAAAAAAACCCAGAAAAAATATCAGGACACAGCTCTGGAGTCAACCATGAGCAGGCCAAGGACAACATAACAGAAGTCTGTGGGCTCACAAAAGTTCCCCTTTTTAACCATTTTCTTTCACTCACTTAGTATGCTAAATACCTGGATTAAAAACATCACAAGAGGAAAACAAATAGCTCACAAAATAGTCTATACCCTGTTGAGTACTTCATACTCAAGGATGGTTCAGGTCTCTCCCACACCTACTGATCATTCTCCTCTCCACTTACACCAGAGCTTTCATAAATACCTCTCTTGACTCAAAGAAACTAAGTTAGTTTCACCAATAGCAACATTGAAATTCCTTGTCAGTAGTGACATTTCATTCACAAAACAAAGTTAAAAGTCCTGAACATTTAACTAGGCACTCACCGAGTATATACAAATATATGAATTCACAGACAAAAGGTTTGCCCTCAAAGAGAAAATAACAATATGCAGGAAGGAAGAAAAACACAAGACCAAACGACAAAGGAAAAAAAAAAATCATGAAATCCAGAAAAGTTAAGTCACAGCACTATGCGCAGAAACCATCATGCTGGGGAATTTAAAACACTGCCAACAAAAATAAGGGAAGTTTATGCTGAGATACTGTCCTAACTTGTTTTTATTCAAGCAGGTTCTTGAAAGCATAGTAGGAATGACAGGAATAAGTTGTAGGTGGTTTAGTAAAGAAAAATACTTTTCCGCATTAAATAGTTTTAGTTTTTGTAAGACTCTGTACCCACCCTACAGTCATGACCTCCCCAGAATTCTTGTCAGTGACAAAGTTGTTGGCAATGGTCATTAACACTGACTGGATAATCTGAAAATAAGAAAAAAAGGTTAAATAAACATAATGCATATTTAATTAAATTGTGAAAATGATTACATATTATTAACAGACAAGAGAGCCCTTTTCACAGAAAGAGGGCTCAGGATTTGTCACTACAGTCTACAAATAATTTCTGCAAGAGAATTTTTGTCTAGAATGTAAGACAGACATGGGTGGGGTTTTTTTCTCCTTTATACAAAACAACCCTTTGGAACTTGCCGTAAGTTTTTCAAGACAGAGGGTCTGACCAGATTCCTTTTTCCCTCCTCCCCACAAACGCATTCAGTTATATTCCCCTGCTGGCCTACTGTTCCTTCTTTACATCACCACAGACAGGTGAAGTACTGACCTCAGGCGGTACTAGCTGATGTGAAGCTTGTGCAGCAAACAGGAGAATCTTTGTCACTTCTGGAAGAAAAGAAAAGCGGGAAGATGATGCCAAAGCACATGGCTGCAGCTTACTCTGGCCAATAAATGCATCCACCAGAACAGCAAACTCAAGAAGCTGTTCAGTCTAAGTTCAGAGCCATTTCAGTCCTCTCTCACCAAGCATTAGGAACTGTCGTGGTGATCATCTGTGATCTTCCCCTACCCTGGAAGCAGTGCAGGCCATTAGCATCCCGCTAAGACAAAAGAAATCCTCTACAATTAAAGACCTGTGAAAGCAGCAAAAGGCCACACTTTGCCTCAGTAGTCAGGATTTTCAAGGAAGTAGGGACTCCACAGATTCATTTTATTCCATTGCTGGGGTTTCTCAGGTGCTCAAGTCAGGAGCACTGGGTGCACACAGCTTCCATAGAAGTGCTTTGCACTTGCAGCAGTCAGGGTGTTCCCTCATCCCCGCTCTCTGGAGTACCCCTACTTCCTACTAAGCTACTGCTACCTATTCATTTACAGCACAACTTCTTAGAACTGACTGTACGTGTGCATTGATGGACCAGCAGTGTTATCTACTGCTCTGCTCTTACTACTTACCTCTCTGATGGGGCTGTAGGAATCTCTGAACAAAGGGGTAGAAATTAAAAAGAAAAAGCTGCAGGATAGAAAGAAATTGTAACAGATTAACTTCTTGTCTTTCAACTTGAAATCACCTTCATAGGCTGATATACTGTAAAACAATATCAGCTTCCTCTTTAAATGCCTTGGATTTTATTGCATGATGCATTCTCCTGTCTTGAGCTTGCTTTATGTGGAGCTAAGGAAATAACTCGTACAAAGAAAATACAAAGCTCAATCCTAAGCACTGGGAAACCCAGAGAATTAGGGCACTGCTACACAGTCCTGCAATGTGCTGCTTCCCTTTACCTCAGGGACACAATCTTCTCTCCCAAAACAGAAAGAGACTCCAGGAATTTTAATCCCACTTTGGCTGTGCCTCAAAGAGTACACAAGCATCCTTTGAAAAGCCATTCTCCTTTGAAGACCCTCCCAGAAGCACGCGAGTCTTCAAAAAAAAAACCAACCAACCAACCAAACAAAAAAAAAAAAAAAAAAAACAAACCAAAAACAACAACAACAAAAAATCACCAACGAAGAAAACAACCAAAACAAACCAACAACCACCGAACACGTCTCCTCTATTGGAGACAGCTCTGTTATAGACCAACAGCTTTCTCTAGCAAAGCTCACTTAGTATCACACAAGTCTACACCACTGCACCATTCCATGAGGCCCACCAGCAACTATCTGACTATACATCTGCACTTTTCAACATACAGCAAAATTAAACCTTATTTTCCAGAGGCACAAAGCCAGAAAACACCACAACCCATACCAAGTTACTATCAGACCAATATAAAATTGTCAGAGTATGTACCTCATGTATGCCAACAAGCCTGGATATTAGGTCCATAAGCATCATCTTCACTTCAAATCGCTCCTTACAGTTCTCCAGCTGCTTCAGCAGTTTCTCTGCAAAGTCTAGATGAAGCAATAATAGATTTGTGGTAGACTTAAAGAGTGCAATGCAGAACTCAGCTGGGATTAGATTTAAAAAGGCAGTTTGTTTGGTTTGAGTATTATTTTTTTTTTAAGCCCCAGTGCCCTTGCAAAGGAGAAATTAAAGGTGGCCAGAGCACTTCTCCAAATACGTGATTTTTCTTCTCACACTTCTAGAAGGTCTAAAGCTGTACAGGTCCAGCAGAGAGAAAACTAGTAGAAGTTCCACAACATTCTAAGTACAGGGTCAGTATGTAAAGCTAGATTTTTTTAGATACATTTTGGGTTCTTTTGAAAAAACAAACTCCCCAGATGTTCACTGGATCAGACTAAGATCAAGTCAAGGGATATTAGACAAACAGACTAGTAATAGAAATACATTTCTGAAGGGAGGGTAAGCTAAGGAAGATCTAGTAGATGAACTACTCCCTGTTCACAGAAATTATGACCTTCTTACATGTGAGAAAGATAGAGAGCCACATCCTCATCTGTAGCAACCTGAAGCAAATGAAGTGCTCCTTTCTTATCTGACTACCTACAAGCGTTCCACTATGACAAGCACAACGTGATTGATCTCACTTGTTTGAAGTGCTACAAAACTCTAGATAAAGCCCACTGCAAGGATCATCACATTGTCATACTTGCAGAGTTGTGCCTAATCTTCAATATCTGGGATTAACACACAGTTTGAAAAGAGACCAAATACAATGCATGCTTACCTTGGGGATCGTGGATCAAGTGAATAGCAGAAAAGTTGAACACCTCTGGCTTGCTCTTCTTTTTCTGTTTCTGCATGGCAAAAAGAATAAGAGAGAATTTATTTTTTTTTCCCCCACAAAAAAGCTGCAAGTGCTTCCGTTTCAGGCTGCTGCTAAAAGCTGCGATTTACCATTCCTCACTTCAGAAAGAGGCTCTTTGATTTTAACAACTGTTGCTCTTGACAACTGCATAGAGTCCTCTGCCACCTGACCTGAGAGGCAACTGGAGCTGCATTAAAAAGCTGCTTAACAAGTCACCACATGCTTTAAAGTAGGCAACCAGACAAAGCGTACCTAGAGCAGAACTAGTGCACAACTTAGACTAGAAAAAGAGCTCTCTTCCAGGTAAACATGGTACACCTTTGGCCAACAGACTCTAGAACACGTTAGGGCTTCTGCCTAGAAGAAATGGTAAAAGTTGGCAGCAGCAAGAACAGCTAAGTCAGCAGTAGCAACAACAAGATTTCTGCTTGTTGTTGAAAGTTGAAAAATTAACCTAAAGCACTGGCAAGTCAGACTCTACTCTCCTCACCTTGAGGACCTTCATCGCTTTTTCCAGCTTCTTCTTGCGCTTGGTGGTTTTCTTGTTAGTTGCATACCGTATCATCAGATCTCTGGCTGTGGGAGCATCGTCCTTGAGAAAAAATGCAAGGAAACCAAGACTCAGGTGAAAAAAGGCTTCAAATGGGAATCAGAGAAACAAAAACCATCAATACCTTTTCAGGATCACATACTATATTTGAAAACTCTCCCTGTGTTTCATCAAGCAGAGATACTAGCACTTAAAATCCCAATTCCATAAAACTAGCCACATACCTACATACAAAAAAAATCACAAACACTTAGCAGCACATCTACACAGCAGCCTTTATAGAGTATTGCTCAGTCACACAAAAATAACAATATCCTGTATTAGGAGGTTCTAGACTGAAATTCTAGAATTGTTTTCAAAATTTCAAAATTGTTTTTGAAATTCTGTTAGGTTTTCAGCCTTCTCAAGCTAACAGAATTAACATTTGTTTATATCATAACAGAAAACAACAGACAGCTAAAATACCAAGCCAGCTACCAATACAACAGCTGAAAGCCTCTTCCCACAACTCTACGTTACACATCTAGCAATTCACATCTACACAAACCAGACTGAGTAGCCCCTGCTTAGGTCTTCAAAGTGACTTGCACCCTTCATGTGGACAAAAGGAAAGCCAAGGAGCTCTTAGTATTAGTCTTTAGACAGCAAATGCATCCTACTATCAGTTGGGGCCACCTGTCAAAAACACTGACCTTTTCTGGGAAGCACAGAAACATCTGGAGGAAGCAAGGTGGAAAACTAAGTAGCACAGAAGCAGAGATGGGCAGTCAGGGTCACTAGGATGACAGACCTATTACAGTTTGAGAAACATGGGGAAGATTTAATCACAACACCCACCTCAGATTCTGAGTCACTTTCTTGTTTCTCATCTTCATCTTTCCCAAGAAAGAACTTCAAACTAGCAACTAGTACCTGAAAAGCAAAGTAAGTTCACATAGGACAGGATGAACTGACAAGAGCGTTTGTTACAGCCCTACATCCACATCTGAGGTTAGCTTAGGCAACACCTGGTTTCAGCAAGTGATTGCTGTTCTCACCTTTGTCACTTTGGAAAAGCAGGCAGTTGTGATGACGTTTACTGTTTTAGCATCATTCCTGGAGTAAAACAAAATAGCATATTTTACTCCAAGTTTCTCAGAAAATTCAGTCTTGTGAAACACAACTCCTAGCAAGCAGGAAGCTTCATTAGAATCAAGTCTCTCAATGCTCCAAGTAAATTAGCAAACAAAATTAAGCTTCTATCACTCTCTTTAATTGTTTTAATGTAGCAGTGGCTTCACCTAAATAAACAGACATTTACATTCCACCTAGTCCATGCTGTGACTGAAGGGAGGAGTTGAAGAATAATGTTCAGTTAAATAAAGACAGCTTTACCACTGATACAAAGTTTTCAACTAAAACGTCAAAAGATAATCTAAATGACTAACCTAAATAACTCTGAGACTTCACTGAAGACAGTATTTCTTCCCAGCTAAATTACATTCCACAAAATACAGCCCCCCGCTGGAACATAAAGATAAACATATTTAAGCAACAGCCTCCTAGCATTGCATTTTGCACTACATGCCTGGAGTGACATCAGGACGGCTGCCCCACAATAAGTGGGAAATCAACAGGAGCCTGCCAGACCTACCAAATATTCCTTCTGTACAGTTCAATCATCACATCCAGTGATATCTTGGCAGCAGTGGGATTGCTGTCTCTCAGCATGGTGTACATGAAGTTCTGCAGTGTCTGAGAAAAAAGTTTGGAAACATTTATTACTATTAAGTCTTTCCCAATATCAGGAGGTTAAGTGGAAGCATATCTGAAAGCTAAAATACTTACTGTGTTTACTTTATTGTTTTTGTGTTTAGCATTGACATTCTTGATGTCTGTCACAATGTGAGTGTACAAAGTCTGTGAACAGAGAGAGTATAGGGAGTAACTACACAAGGCATGCAGACAGCAAAACAGAAATATTACTATTCCTCCAAAGTCTCCGAGTACTAAAGGAAGATATCAAACTGATCACCACCAAGAATATTTCCTCTTTTAAGTTACAGTTGGAAAAACAACAAGAAATTATTCTGTAAAGTCTCATGTATGCTTCTTTTTATCATAGAATCATAGAATGGTTAGAGTTGGAATGGACCTTGAAGATCATCGAGTTCCAACCCCCCTGCCATGGGCAGGGACGCCTCCCACTAGACCAGGTTGCTCAAAGCCCCATGTTATGTATTTGCCCCATAAAAAGCCCCATTTTATGTATTTGAAACGTGTACTTAATGAATAGTTCAAACAGTGGGGCAGGAAAACAAACAGCATGAAGTATGGCTTAAAAACATCCCACCCTGTTTCATTCAGGCACATTCTAATAGCAAGTTTAGTCATTCTGGCAGCAGAAAGCAAGTATTTTCACTTTAATGGCAGAAAACCTGAAATACATCTTTAACAAGCAGCTGGTTTGGTTTCAGGTGTTTAACTCAGCAATTCTCCCAAAGAATTCAGCGAGGCCTGCTCAGACAGCAACATGTGTACGGTTTTCATCTGCAAATGCATCCAAGCTGCTCAATTCCAAACACGGGACAGGCCTACAGCCTGCAAGAGCAGGGGAAAGAGCTTTACAGCAGCACAATTCATCACTAATCAGCTCAAGACTTGCCTCTGGCACAGCCAAATGCTGAAAAAGCAAAGCTATTTTAAACTTTCTTCCTTTGTGACCAAGGGAAGGAGAGCAGCTGCCTGCCAGCGCTGCATTACTTCTGGCAAGTTGGTCAAAACCCCCTGAAAATCAAGACTGATCTGTAAGCACGGCTTACTTTCCGTAGAAGCTTATCGTGACACCGCAGCAGCTGAAAGAAGAGCTCCAGCAAACTTGTTGGATTTATTAGGTTCTTGTTTCTTAACAAGATCAAAGCCTTACAGAAGGTCTGTAAAAGAGAAACAGGGAACGAGAAACAAAGTTTCATGGTACTCTCTGCTTTCCATCTTTATTAAAAAGCAAACCATAAGTGCTAATCTCACACATAAAGGACGTATTTTAACCACAGGCCACGGTCTGCCCAAAACACCTTTCAGTGTGGGTCTTACCATGCGCAGGTCAGCATCCAGGACGGTGTGGTGGTAGGAGAGCAGCTCCTTAAGCTGCTGGGGAAAGCTGGCCATGTGTTCTGGGTAGCAGTGGGCAACCTGGAAGAGAAAGAGGCAGCTCAGACCTCAAGTGAAAACCTTGGGTCACCACATAACCCTGGGAAGGTGTCAGGTAGCACAAGCAACTAACAAAATAATAATTGCTTGTATAATAAAAACTTGAACTTGTATAAAACTATCTTTGAGCCTTTGAGTACCTAAAGGGACTACAGGGAGGCTTAGATTAGATATTAGGAATAATTACTTCACTGAGAGGGGATGGTCAGGCACTAGAACAGCCTGCCCAGGGAGAAGGTGGAGTCACCATCCCTGGAGGTATTTAAGAAACATGTATACGTGGCACTTCTGGGCATGCTCTAGTGGCTGAGATAGTGACATGGGGTGATTTGTTTTCTGGGGCTTGGTTTTTGTGGGGTTTTCTTGTTGTTGCTTTGATTTTTTTTGGGTGTGTGTATGGTTGGACTCAATCTCAGAGGTCCCTTCTAACCATGAAAATTCTCTGATTCTGTGACTCTTGATCGGGGACTGGTGTGACAGAATAAAGGGTGATGTTTTTAAATTGAAAGAGGGAGATTTAGATTGGATATTAGGAAGAAATTCTTTCCTGTGCGGGTGGTGAGGCACTGGAACAGGTTGCCCAGGGAAGCTGTGGCTGCCCCATCCCTGGAGGTGTTCAAGACCAGGCTGGATGGGGCTTTGAGCAACCTGGTCTGGTGGGAGGTGTCCCTGCCCATGGCAGGGGGGTCAGAACTAGATGGCATTTAAGGTCCCTTCCAACCTGAACCATTCTATGATCAATGCCCAAATATAAGACGCATGACATAATTAAAAAGCTAATTTTAATTAGCCCGGGGAGGGCTTCGGGCTTACCTGCGCCAGGAACATCACCAGCTCCGCCAGCTCCTTACTGGGCTTGTCCGGCTGGAAGGTGAAGATCTCCACATGGGACTGGTAGTGGTGGTGCTGCTGGAGGAACTGAGCACACACGGCGGCTGAGGGGGGCACCCATCGCCTGCCCCCTCTCCCCAATCCGCGCCTCGGCTGCCCTCAGCGGCCCCACCCCGCCTCCTCCTGCTGCCGCCCGGCTCCCTACCTCCTCGGTGTAGGATTTCGGGTCCCGCTTGATGAGGTTCTGCAGCTGAGGCAGGTTGCTGGGTAGCTTGTTCCCCTGACGGCCCGACATGGCCACACCGATCCCAGCGAAGCGCGGTCGCCTGCGCTTCCCGGCACACGTGAGCGATCAGCCGGGCGCCGCCATATTGGGCGGCCCCCTCCCGACCGGCGCCGCTAAGGGACAAACTTCTGCCAGAGGCACGTCCTCCCCACAGCTCCCCCTGCTGGCCCGGCGGCTCTCGTATTCATTGCCAGGTCATACTCAGCACATCAATGATTTCATATGGAGCCTTGGGGCTCCAGCTCTGTAACAAGTGCCGTGATTAAAGAACAACTGTTTAGTGACCCACGCAGCCTGGAGTGGGGCAGGCTCCTGAGGTCAAATTCTTCCAGCTGAAGGAGGCATTTTGTGCAGAGCTCCTCTGTGGAGACAAGCCAGGAGCAGAAATTGAAAGCTTCCTCTGCTCTCGTGGCCAGGCGTGCGTCTGGGCAGCCAGTCTACAGCCACCCCTCCGACACTCAAGGCCACTCCACTAATTACCACTCAATTAGTGGTAATTCCCTCCCACACCCCTCTCACCAAGACTTTCCAGGGAGGGATGCATGCGGGGTGTTGAAGGCTGGAAGTCGGGATGCAGAAAGACCAGACTTTCCCAGTGGGTCACAGATGGATGGCAGAGAGGAGGACTCTCTGCAGGACTGGGGGGCACCCTCCCACATGTAAACATCGCTAGAAAGGGGGAGAGGG
>VZRU01014261.1:72715-114659 GCA_013398155.1 Pedionomus torquatus
GACCGGCGCCGCTAAGGGACAAACTTCTGCCAGAGGCACGTCCTCCCCACAGCTCCCCCTGCTGGCCCGGCGGCTCTCGTATTCATTGCCAGGTCATACTCAGCACATCAATGATTTCATATGGAGCCTTGGGGCTCCAGCTCTGTAACAAGTGCCGTGATTAAAGAACAACTGTTTAGTGACCCACGCAGCCTGGAGTGGGGCAGGCTCCTGAGGTCAAATTCTTCCAGCTGAAGGAGGCATTTTGTGCAGAGCTCCTCTGTGGAGACAAGCCAGGAGCAGAAATTGAAAGCTTCCTCTGCTCTCGTGGCCAGGCGTGCGTCTGGGCAGCCAGTCTACAGCCACCCCTCCGACACTCAAGGCTGACTAGTGGTAATTCCCTCCCACACCCCTCTCACCAAGACTTTCCAGGGAGGGATGCGGGGTGTTGAAGGCTGGAAGTCGGGATGCAGAAAGACCAGACTTTCCCAGTGGGTCACAGATGGATGGCAGAGAGGAGGACTCTCTGCAGGACTGGGGGGCACCCTCCCACATGTAAACATCGCTAGAAAGGGGGAGAGGGTTTGTGAGATCTGAACGCAGGCGGCCTGAAGAGTTAAAAGGATCATGGAGATGAAACCGTGCAAAGTATCTCTAGGAAAGTGCTTCATAATCAAAGACTTGCTACCTCTATGCTTAATGTTAGGGAGATCATTAATCAGGAAATGCCTTTATTAAGGGAGTTTTTCGGTATAAAATCCAATTCCATTAAAATGAAATCATTCACAGAGATCAGAATTTGTAAGAAACTTGCTTCCCATGCAAGAAAATCATGAACACTTCATTTTGCCCCGGCTTGACTTTTTTTTTAATTTTGATCTGTGGTATATAAAATTGCCTTCTTCATCACTGCCCCGCAGGCGGCCTGCCCCTGTGCTGCGGGGAGCTGGGGGCCGTGGCGGGTAAGGCTGCCCGGGCCGTGGCCGCTGCCCCGGCTCCGCCGCGATGGGCCGGGAAGGGGTCGGTACCCGGGCAGGGCGGAGGCAGTGCCAGTGCCCGCCGGAGGTGCATTTATCATGCGGGCCTTTGGGGTGGTTGCCCGTTTGTCTCTTAACCTTCGCCGTCGTACTATGAAATAGTGAAAAAGAAATTTTTTTTTTAAGTTTTGTTTTGTTTTATTTGTTTGTTTGAGACTGGTCGAGCAGAGTAGAGCAGCGACCACCGAGTCACCAAAACCAGGGAGCGGTGTTACTGCACGTGGGAAGGCGGGTGGGGGAAGCAGAGCACCCCAAAGGAGAAGCGCTGCACATCAAACAGCTGCTGTTTATCTGCCTTGTCGGTTGGTGTTTTTCCTTAAAGCCTTTCTGCGGCTTTGGGCTTTGAACTCGCTGTGGTTTGGCGCTGTGAGCAGTGATGGGGCTGAGCGGTCCTGCTGAAGTCCAGCCACCCGTGGCTCATGGGCAGGCTCTGGGAGCAGTACTGCCAGGTTTGGGCCAGGAATGTCAGACAGCAAAAAGGGGAAGCTCGGGTTTGTTGGTTTCTTTCCTTGAAAGTTACTTAAAAGTTCTGTAAGCCAAACTCCAAATGCAGTCTTCTTTTCAAGTAAAAATTACCTCTCAAGTCTTCTTAGGAGCACGAATAGGAACACAAATTTGAACTGGTGGTTATGTTGGTGTAGCTTTTGTATCTAGACAAACTCTCTGTGTTGTGGGGATGGATCCTTTTTAAAAAGAGATCACAGGATGTGTTTTCATGAGCAGTTTATTAATTTTGCCAGAAAAGATCTCAGATCATTTCTCATGAAGGTATTTTTGCATGAGAGTTTCCAGAGGCCTGTGTGGATGGGTACTTAGAAAAAAGAACCACCAAAAAAACCCTCAAACCAAAAAAACAAGACCACCTTGTTTTTGAACTTCATCATTCTTGATAGAGGAGATCATGTTCCCATCTTATGTTTTTCCTGTTTTCCACTTGCTGAACAATGCTAAGGAGTGTAAAGCAGGATAGAACCAAAATAATAATAATAACAACCCTGATCTGAGCTAGTGTTTTCCTCTGCCGTATGTCAGCTTCATTAACCCGTCCCTTAGGTATGTCTCCTGGATGGGCAGGCCCATTACCAAAGCCACCGTGTTTCTTTAAGTCTGTAATATGAAAGCTGCAAGATTGCAAGTGGAAATCCTTACTTAAATTAATTGGTATTGTGCTTCCTTTGTTCTAATACAGTCCACTGTTACTGAAAGAAAGCAGCTCTTGCTGCTAACAAACACAATGCAAGCAACAGTGAGAATAGAAAAAGGAAAGAACTTTAGCCATTTTAAAAAACAGAAGAACTGTCAAATCTTGGTTTTCTAGCCTCTAGTAGTGTCGCTACTCGTTGTACTGATCTTTATTGCTGTTTGGAGGTTGAGAAGGATGTGATGGATGCTGAGCCATATTTATTGGCCAGCCTGCATTGTTGTCACACACGGAGTGATAATTTCACTTGTATGAAAGACGTAGTGAAATATTTATTAATGTAAAACTGTGATTTAACAAAGCTGGTCGTGAATGCAACAGTGTTTATGAGATTCAGTGGCAAGGTACACATTTGGTGATTTACTGCACAGGAGACAGGGTCAGACAGAGCTGTCAGGGCGACCCTCCTGTTGAGTCATGAGATTCAGAGAGGAACCCCTTTCTTTCTACACTCTTTCTCAGAGAGGAGTCCACCTGCAGCTGGATCTAGTCCTAGCCCCAGAATTGGCCAGTGGTTTATGTGTAAAGGATTATATGTGCGCCATCAAGCCTTTAGATCTCTTAGCTAAGACTTCAAAGATAGCATGCTAGCAGTCACCAAGAAGGGGAGGAGAAGGGGGAGAGCATACTGCTACAACATAGCATACAGCTCAACATATACTGCCTCTGGTTTGGGGATGTGAGTTTGACCTGTTTTTCCATCTGTAGGAGAGCCAATCTGTGTCTCTCATTTTCTCCTAACTACAGGTATTGTGAAACTTAGTTTTCCTTCTGACATACATTTTCCCTTCTTGTTTCCTTGAAAATGAGCAAAGGGTTAAAAAATTTTGGAGGAGGTGGAAAGGGCACTGATAGACAGATGGTCAGACAATGTCATTAGAGAAATCTCACATCCATAGGAAACCAGGCAATTTGAAAATGGATGAAAATGTAAAAGTGTGGGCTCATCTTAGTTCATTGTACTCAGTCAGTGATAGAAATATGGAGGTTTCACTGAAGTGTAATGAAATGTAGACACCGTTATCAGGAATACTGTGGAAAACAGTCTGAATAAAAATCAAGGTGAAGCAAGAGCTTTATAGAATTCATGAAGCCACTTCTCAGATACCAATATATTTTTGCTAAATGCATTTCTTGGTATTTTGCTCTATTTTCTGGTTTATAGAGCAGTATGGAGGCAGAGGTTCTTAACCCCATCATGCTACCCCATGTGCTATTAGAGGTGAGCCTTCACTTTTGTAACATTAGGAAATATTCTAGTGAAATGATTTTGAAATGAAACAGTCACATTTATGTCTGAAGAAAAGTACTCTATAAAAAGTAATGTCAATATCATTCTGGCTCTTCAGTGCCAGCTCATAAACCTCTCGGTTTTGTGTTCAGCCTCCCCCACAAATACTATACTACTAATACTGCATTTACTGAGGGGTCTTAAGAGCTGTATGACTGAAGGGAGACTGGCCAGCGCTTAAGTTCTCCTCCTCTACAGGTCAGTGCACAGGAGACAATTTGCAATGCGCTCCTCAACCCTTTTCTAACCTAAGCAGAGGTTGCCTGGCCTAAGTGTGTTCTTACTGTTCCATTACCTACTTCAAATATTGCAAAGTTTTTCTGATACACAGGCAGTTTCAGACTACTTTTTTCTTTAAAATTTGAGTTGCAGGTGTGATACAGAGCTTCCCATTAACCAGCATTTAAATTTCTACAAAGATTCCCAGTCTGGCAGCAGGCATGGTTGGCACATGGATAACCACATGCCAGACATCACCAGAATGCCCATGAGGGACCTCTTTTATTAGACACTGTGATCTATGAGTGACCTTTTCTGTTAGACACTGTGAGGTATTTTTCATCAGAAAAACACAGTGAGTAAAATGTCGCTCAGAGAAGAGGTCAAGAGGGAGTAATTATGTTCATGAAGTACTAAAAAGTACTAATCTGTTGCACAGATTTTTTAACTCTGTTGGTTCCATTATACTTTAAACATATATAAACATATAGTAATGTGTCACGGTCTCAGCCAAACCCACCAAAACCTGAGCGACAGATGCCCCCCCTCCCTTTCCCCCCCCACTTTGGGTAAAGAGAGGAGAGGAAGGAGTTAAAGAGATTCAAGAGTTTAGAACAAGCTAAACTACTTTAATGAAAATATAAGCAGCACAATAAACAGGAAATATAGGGAAAAAAAAAGGAAAAAGGGAGTATACAGTAAACACAAAACCGTATCAAGCTCCCAGGACGACGACCACGTCACCAGCAGGCCTCAGGAAAAGTCCCAAACCGGACCCGGCGACCGACAGGAGCTGGGCTTCAGATCCGGAGCCAGGAACGCCGAGATCGGGATCAGAGGCAGATGAACAGGCAGGGCCCTCCTTGGACGTCAGCCATCAAAGACGAAGGGGAAAGAAGAGGCGGAAAGAAGAGGCTTGACCTGTTGATCCTTCAGCTTTTATAGGGGGCATGATGCTGATGGGATGGAATACCCCTGTTGGTCAGTCCTGGGTCACCGTCCTGTCCGCTCCTCCTTGAAGGTGGGACCCTCCGACGGGCGAACGACGAAAATTATCTGACCTTGGTTCTTCCAGCAATAAGTCTAAACAAGGGCCTCTCTGCATACCATCCCCCAGTACAATCAGGTCCTATCACTGCAAGATGGAACAGCTCCGCACAATGTGCTGTTAATTTCAGAGCCCAGCTAACTAGGAGAGGCCTAGCTAAGAAAGCAAAACTGTAAAACAGAAAATTGGTTCATTTTACCCCAAACCAGGACATAATGACTACAAATTGTCATTCTCTATCCAATAGTTGTGTTCCCTTAGAATCATAGAATGGTTAGAGTTGGAGGGGACCTTAAAGATCATCTAGTTCCAACCCCCTTTAAAAAATGAGGAAAAGATTGTTTTACAATAAGCAATTTTGCACTGACTTAATACCTTTAAGGAAAATGATGGAATGTTGAACAGAATTCTAGTAAAGATCACTATACACTTCCTTTTGTTACAGGGTAAATTTGCTGTTGCAGCTGATGTATCTTTCTGTGCTCCAGGAATTGTAAAATCCAGGGGTGTCCAGAATTGTGGAACACAATGTTTTGTACTTCTTAAATCCCGTATTTGTATACAAATCTGTATTAGTAAAGCCTAACTATTATAAGCTTGTATAATTACAAGCTGCTGTACCGTTCAGTATTAGAAATTCCAAAAATAGTAGTACATGTTAAAAGCTGTTAATTTCAGTGACATTTCTTCCACCTACAGCAAATTCAAAGTTAGTTCTGTTGATGGAAAGACTGGCTGGTTTGTATCTAAAAAGTCAAGTCTACTTTTGAACAGTGATTCTACTCCCATTACCAACAAGACTGCCCAATAGCCCAAAATGAGGAGAAATCAGATTTCTATATAGTGATTCAGGGTATCCCTGTTAGCTGTAAACTATTGTAATTTGTCTTTTTTGTTATCTACAGCTTCTAAAATATTGTCTGAATACATATGCTGATATAGCATGATGCAGATGTTAAAACCCCCTGAAGTTTATTTAGAAGTGCAATGTAATTGCTGAAATCCATGACAGCTTTACTGATGAACCACGTGTTTTCTCTCCCAATGAGGGTTGCAGCTGTGCTACCTATATTCAGGATGCTACTGCTTCCAGTTCTGCAGATTTCACATACCCAGACTAGTTGTTTGAAAGCACAAGAGTGTCATTTTCCCAGTAGTTGTCACCACGTGGCTTAACAGAAACCACAGACCTAATGTCTTTGATGTCTGCAGATGGAAGAGCCAGTACCAGAGAGGTCTGGCCACTTGGAGTCCAATGTCTGCTGGACAGAGCATAACTGAGCAGCAGAACGATGTTTTGTAGTAACACTGGCACCCGTGCTAAATTCTCCAGGTCCTTAGCTTAAAATCCTGAGCTGAGAACCTCAGACTTTGTTTAGGCTTGTTTACCCCATAGACAGGAAGAACCTTCCAATATTTTATGTAGCCTGTTCTCCTGGATTTTCATGGTTTATTACATTTCCTTCAGCTATTTTGTATTTTGTTCCTCTCGATATGCCCTCAGGAATTGTATTTAAAGGCTTCAATAATTGTAGTTAACATCTTTGTTTAATGACAGAAGCATAGCATCATAAAAATAATGAAATGGAGCATGAGGAAAAACTATCCTGTTTGTTAGAAAAGAGAGACCATGTAACTGCTTTGCACATGGTAACTTTTTGGAGTCCAAATAGGAAAGGTCAAAAAGATCTGTTTGTGTCTTAACGCTGTTTTGGTCTCTGCTCTGCTGTCACACACATCATGACTTTTCCATCCTTTGTTATTTCAAGATGAGATTTTCACTATCCCTGAAATAAGGTTTATTACACACAAGCTATTTTCTTCCACCATGTAATTTAACAGATTTGAGCTATCTTTCTGGGTTAAGTAGAATTGGTACAGTCTTGCATAGCATGTTAAAAAAAAACAAAACCAACTTACAGCAATGTGAACAAAAATGAGAAAGCCCCTTGGCAGCTGCAAAGGTAAGCAAAGCTTGACATTCTTTGGTATTTGCCATATGGAACAGCACACGTTACCTCAATGTGGGAAAAAGAGGGAGATGGGAAGCTGTAATGGGTAACCAGATTCACCAGCCCAAAGGTGGGACACAGCTCCCACCAGGCGCTGTACCTGCGACACTTCCATCTGGCATTGCTTTATTTCTGAAATCATCTTCTCAAAAGTGCATTGCAAAATAATGTTCAGTGGATGGACAACACTGCATCGTACCCGGTGCTCCTCTGGCTTCTGCGCTTTGAGGGGCATAAACGTACCCTCCCCCAGTAGCCCTGCCTGGCTGCTGGGAGAAACACACTCCTACTTACCTGACCAGGGGCCATCCTTGCACAGCCACCAGGATCCAGAGGAGCAGCTCCTCACTGCGGGTTACTGGGGACCCTGACCTTGCTCCATGCACTTGATCGTGAGCAGTTTTCAGCTTTAAAGACCTGGACACCAGCAAAAGCATTCAGTAAAAAAAGGCCTAATCATTTAAAGCATTTTTTTCCTGTTGTTCTGGGCTGGCAAGCAGAATATAATACCTGGTTAAAAGCTTGTTTATTTTTCGAACAAAAACTGTCAAGAAAAGTCTAGTGTTTTCACCTATCAGTCGTGGAATGGATTTATTTTTACTTTACTTCCATTACAATTTTTCATCAAGAAGCCTTTCTGTCCGCATTGGAGGAGAGCTCTGCAATCAGGCATCCGCAAAGGTGGTATTACTGCCAAAGGAGTCATAGAACATAGCAAGAACTGTTTGATATTCTTCCTATGCCAAGTTAATGTTTTCAGACAGAAATGATTTCTGTTACTTTTTTGTATGGATCTTCTTTTTTTTTTTTTTCCTGTGAAATGCAGTGCAGGATATACAGTGTTCAACCTGTCAGGAAAACACGTTGACTAATAGTGGTGCCTTTGAGCAGAGGCTGAACAATACAGTAATAGAAGCCTCGGGCGATAATGGTTGAAATCTTTAAGGGTCATTCTTAAGACAAAGATTGCTTCTCTGAGATACTTCTTCCTAGAGGTTTCACTGCCTTACTTAAATTATGTATGTATTGTATAAAATACCTTACCCTAAAGTAAAAGAGGCTATAAAAAGTAATATGTGGACTTAAATTCTTTACATCTGTACAATGTAGGAGGGAAATAGGACAGAATAGGAGCACAGGGGTACTCCATCTGATCTCAGATGCAGTTGTCTTGTCCTGCGAAAACTGAATATTGTATCTTTTAATCAATGTTAGTTAAATAATACTTCAGTAGAAAAGTGCCATGTGGATGGAACCAAAATATTTTGTTTATGTTGTTTTGTATTTTTCCATCAGTCAAATAAATCATTTCAGATACTGAAATGAGTATACTAAAACAGAATGTTTTGAAGACTAATACGAAGGGAGGATGTACTCAGTGAAGTCTTTCACATTCTGATTCTGTGATTTACCTTTAGAATGATGAGCGTGATTTTACTGAGACTCTGAGAAAGACAGATGTTGCCTTAAACTTTTAAGGGAGAGCATTCTTTCTTTCTTTCATCAGCACCTTTTTCCAGGCCGGTTCACCGAGTGTGCCTTGGCACTTGCCAAACTACTAGATTTTAAGTACTTATTGCAAAAATAACATAGATCGCGAAAATTACCTGTTCTCTGGATCAGACATATTTTTTCATGGCATTCCATTCACTTTTGAGCATGCCTTTCTATGCAGCGACAATGGGGACAGGCTTTTGCACTCACTAACTTGAGACATTTATCAAGATGAAACTTAAAGCAATGTTTGCACCCTTACAGCCTTGGAGATGGCCCACTATTACAGGTCATCACCGACAGATGAGCTGGAAGTAAATTATTAGACATTTGCTCTATTTTCCTATTAAAGGTATTTGATTTTTTGCTTTATTATTTTTTTTAAGGCAAACAAAACAAAGCAAGCTGCAAGTTGTTTGCTGCTTTTTAGAGTATAGTCTATTCTAGTCTAGTCATGTGTAAACATCTCTTCCCCATGATTTGCTCCTACGCTCCAGCATCCATTGCTTGAGACAGCGAAACAAAAGAACTGTCTCTTCCACTTCTTTCATGCTGCTTAGATCATCCACTGAAGCCGTTAAGATCTTCCTTTAAAATGTGCCTCAGTCATATAATACAAAATCACAATCATTATAATTTGAGATGCTTTTTAATGATATTTCCAGTGTCACCCACCAGTCAGGATTGGTAACAACTTTAATGAGTCTGAAATGCCACAGTATTTTGAGTGACAAATACAGATTTTCACCTTTTTTCTGCTGCACAGAATTGTTTTTATCATCCAAGCAGTCACTCAGCTCCTAGGATTATCTTTGAGACATTCCACTTCTATTTCAAATGACAGCCCTGTCCTTTCTGTTAGTCTCAAAAGAATGTAAAGAGTGGAAAAGGACTTTCCAGAGTCCTTTTTAAAACCATCTCAGAGCAAGGCTTAACGTGACACCATCAGCCAGTCTGACCTACTTTGAAATTCTCACAGTCTGACTGGAAAGCCCTCTGGACTTTAAATGCTTTTTTTTTTTTTCTGTCTCGGGTCAACCTTTGTTGCTAAGAGTTTGAGGACATCGCCAGCTGCTGTTAGGATGCGACCTGTACATTTCTTGTACTCTGACTCCTGCCTCAGCATTCATAATATTGACATTGGTGTGCAGTTTTAGAAGTAAAAAAAAAAAAGAAAATAAAATGTCAAAAATTAAGCTGCTTTAAAAAGGTGGAAAATTATTTTCAAAGGAAAAAAAAAAAGAAAAAAAGGATGTGCTGTCTGGAAATAGGAAGAATTTGCAAGGTTGGATTAGAGAAGAGGCTCTCAAGAAGAATTTTTCAGCATTGTTCAGAATAAACAAGAGATGACATCTGATTAGTTCCGGCAGAACTGGAATAACAGCACTTCTGAAGTAAAACAAAAATCTGCATGAACTTGAAGGAAGTAAGTCAAAGATAAGAACATTCAAAGAGGAAGAGCTCAAAGGAAAAAAGACAGCGAATTTGATCACTCTGGATCTGTGGTGCTCATTCTCCCTTTATTGCCTGCACCCCAAAGATCCCTGAGCACACATCTGTCCTTATTGGTCCCCCCCACTGTGATCCCTTTTCCACAGCCTCTGCAGTCTTTGGAGGAGGTGCTCTGACAGATGCAAAGCAGAGCACCATATATTTTTTCTGCCTTTCAACCAAGGAGTGAGAAAGTATTTCTTATGCAACACTGTATTAATGTGCAAAAGGAATGATAGAATCATAGAATCATCTGGGTTGGAAAGAACCTTTCAGATCATCGAATCCAACCATCAACCTAACACTGCAAAAAACACCACTAAATCATGTCCGTTTTAGACTACTGGGTAATTTAAATGACTTCTAAACACCTTCAGAAGCCACTCAGAGCATTTACTAGGCTTTTAAAATTGCAGCCCTACTTTTCCTGACCTTTCTTGTCTCAGAGACTGCATCAGCATCTTACATGATGCTGGTATTTAAGGTGGTCTGTCCTTTTCCTCCAGTTCGCTTACCAGTTCTGCCCCATTTGCACATTTCTGCATGCCTTCAGTTCTGCCTTCCCTACCAGTTTTGTTCACCCTGCTCTTCTCCACTTCTCCTTCCCCCGACTTGTTTTGGACTTTCCTCCTGCTTATCATCTCATTCTTGAGAGCCTACACCAGGACATCCTTTCTCTCCTCCTGTTCAGTTTTGAAAAAGCCAGAGGTGAAGGCAAGGGGATAAGAGGACATGGGTGGAGAGAAACCCAGAAGGTCTTGGGAGAAAATCATAGAATCATAGAATCATCCAGGCCAGAAGGGATGTCCAAAGCTCATCTAGTCCGACCTCCCCGCAGTCGCAGGGACATCCCCAACTAGAACAGGTTACCCAGGGCCTCATCAAGCCTCACCTTGAATATCTCCAGGGAAGGGGCCTCAACAACCTCCCTGGGCAACCTGTTCCAGTGTTCCACCACCCTCAGAGTAAAGAAATTGTTCCTAATATCCAATCTAAATCTACTCTTCTCCAGCTTAAATCCATTGCCCCTCGTCCTATCACTGCAGGATAAAATGGAAGAACATTAAACCAGATACTTTTTAGCACCCTCCTTCCTCCTCCAGGGTAAGGAGGTTGGACTAGCAACTGTCTGAGGTCCCTTTCAACCTGAATTTCCTTAGGATCATATTTTTCTTACCGTTCTAACCAGTATCTCCCCATTCTCCCACTGTTCCCTATAGTTTGGATCATACTTACAAGACAAGGCAGTCTCTACTCAACAGCGATTAAAATCTTAAAAGATCTTATAACAGGTTTACTTTTCTTAGTGTTTTGTAAAGGTAGCGTTAAAGATGGAACCTTCCAAGGTAATAAAACCGAACACTT
The DNA here is from genome assembly GCA_013398155.1 of Pedionomus torquatus. Lineage (NCBI taxonomy): Eukaryota > Metazoa > Chordata > Aves > Charadriiformes > Pedionomidae > Pedionomus > Pedionomus torquatus. Next base: position 83,853 of record VZRU01014261.1, read on the forward strand.
GGAGAGCCGTGGGATAACGGTGGGTGATGCAACAGCAAGTCACAGTTTAAGCATCCAAGGAAAAGAACAGAGGGAGGTTACAGGCAGCAAGAATAATGGAATTAAATTATAGGATAAAGGAACTTAAATTGGGGTCACAAGGAGCAGGGCTGTCCCTATCGACATGGTTGGTCTCTGGATTACTGAAGGGGATGAGTGATAGATAGTGCCATCATTTGAAGCATTTAAACACTGGCTAAAATGGCCTTAGAAACTCTGCAGCTGAGACAGGTACATCTCTTCGTCTGTATGTTGCTGGTATATAGCTCAGAAGAGAAAAACCCAACCAGAAACAAATTGTCAAAGGTTTATTTTATAGACTGTATTAAAAAATCCATTTCTGAAAAGCTTCAAGTTATTACCACGGATAAGCAATAAAGCCCCAAATCAAGAAAGTCAGTATTTCTCTCTGGGTTTTTTCATAAGACGGTAACAAACAATAGAAACAAATGCTTCAGACTTACCCAACTAAACATAAAAAATTCCATATGGCCTCAAATCATTCAGAAGCTAATTTCACAACTATTCCTATTAAATCTGAGCTGCTCAGTGCAGTATAATGACTGGAGAAGCAATTTCAGAAAACTTCAGGAGGGAAAAGCTATATAAATGTAAGGGATGGAGGTTATGAAGTATTAACATGATGCAAAATTGCTGCGTATCGTATTTGCAATGGGCAGTTTACAATCTGTTCCTCCTGATGGATTTAGCACGAGGGAGCCTGAACTCCTGGCTCTGCAATTCCTGTCTCTGCCGGGTAATTGATGGGTAAGTTGTGCCCACAAATAATGTGTTAGCGCCAAACGAGTCTGCGACCCAGCTCAGCCCAAACAGCTCCATTACACTCAGAGGAGCAGCAATAAATGGGAAGTAAGGAAAAGTTCCAGGAGATAATGAGTCTGAATACTAATGACACAAGCTAGCACAAAAGATAGAAATGCAATTTATCAAAATGTACGAAACCCATTTGGTGCCTTAATGAGTTATTAAAAAACAATAACGATTTCGTGGTTTGAAGCCAAATTACTATTTTTCCACACTTTTTTCTTTATCCGCTAAGATGTTGCAGAATTTATGAAGGTCTTCCTGGTTTAATGCAGGAATTAAAACGTACTGCAGAATTCTCTGCTTCTGTCATCCTTTGGCTACCTTCCTTAACAGCCAGAAATTGTATCTTTTAAGCATTTTAGTCACCTAGAGCATTAAACAGGCTGAAAAATGTGCTCATCTCATGAAAGTAGAGGGTTGTTTCTATCTTTAAGCAGCCTTTCTTCTCCTACAGAGAATACAAAATAAATTTCTTCTCAGATAGAAAATGAAATTATTGCAAGGATTGAGTATAAATCCTGAATGAACTGAAAATAGATGTGAAACCTATACTATCCGACTGAAGTTGATTCTGCATGCTTGTCCATCATCCTTATTTTCTTATTACCAAATAATCCTGATGACAGATAAAGTGGAACCTTTCCACTCCCAATGCATAGTTAGTATTCTAAAGAAAAGACAGGTAACAAAGCTCCCCAAAACAGAAATGGAGGTTCTTTCTTCTGTGGTCTATGATGTGTCTTCTTTCATCCAGCAGTAACCATATTTCACATGGCAACATCTGAAACTAAAAAGAATAGAGGATGTTAAAAAGCAGTCTTTCCTAATTTATCTTAAATCTCATTCTTTTGATTTTCACAGTGAGGAATTCTCCTGTATTGCAAACAAAACCAACATTGCCCGAAAGAGGATTCACCACATCCACCAGGCTGAAGTGCTCAGGTAAGGGGGTCTCTCAAGGGTCTCAAAATGGGTTTCTGCAGAGAGTTTTCTCCATCAAAACAGGGTTCAGTCTGGAACTGTCTTTTAAAGGTAGGTGGAGATTCATCTCTTTCCTTCAAATAACTGAGCAGGGTTCACTCTTCTCTTCCCTCCTGGCAGCTGGATGAGGGGAGAGGAGTTTTGTGTGAAACCTGCCTCCACTCCAGAATCTCTTGCTCCGTGTCAGCTCCTGGGCAGCTCTTCATGAACTGCTCCTCCTGCAGCACAGTGTTCAGAAGTAAATTTAGGATTTTAACAAGGTCTAACTGCAGCTGAGCCAAAATAAGCTAAATTATCCTAATGGGAAAAAATAAAAATAGACCAATCCAAAGCACCAGCTGGACAGAAGAATTGTGCCCAACTGCATTTCCCGTACTATACTTGCATATGGTAGGACAAATTTGGAAATTAAATAAAGTAAGATCAGCTTTTGCCACATTGCTAACTGAAAAACTCCTCAGTAATCATCAGTGAGAGGTTTGAAATTTGGACTGCAGCTCCCAGAGTAGCATGTGCATTATAAAATATGAAATATGAAAGTGCTCAGATCCTGATTAAACTCATCTTAGCTTTTAGAGAACTATATAACACCAGGGTTGGGGGGAAAGCGCAGGATTTCTGTACTTCTTATTCTCACGCTGAGTGAAAAAAGCAAGTGTAGCTTGTCACCCATTCTGGTAGTTCCTGTAGCTGCAGGCCCAATAACAACATCTGTCTCCCTTTCCCTGTACATCATAAGAACTGGGATAAGAAGTGTTTCTTGGCTGTGAAATCATCCTGGAGGCAGCAGCTGCTGAAGTGAGCTAGAAAATTATGAGTGTAGGCAGGATACAATGCATCAAAAATTGATGTGGGCTAATGGAACAAGGGGATTAAACAGCCCGCGCGGTGCCCATTACAGCCCAGTTCTGCGAGCAAGCAGGAGTGCTCCGCTTCAAAAACCTCCAAGTGCCTGTTTTGGAGAGAAACACATTCTGGCATGCATTTTATGCAGAGACCAATAATGGTGCCAAGTACCCTGGAATGTGCTCAGCAATGTGAGTCTGTGAGCTCTTCCGTACTGAGAGGACTTTTCGTCTTAATTTATGAGTAAGGCTTGAATCTATGTTGGAAGCAGAAACAGTGGAGGATTTATCTTTCATGATATTTAAAAAATAAATATCTGATTGAATGACTGCATAGAGTCCTGAAAACAACTTAAAGCTGCATGTGGGCATAAATCTTTTTTTATAGTAATCTACAGGAATCCATGAAAGCATAAAAAATGATGTCTTACAAAAAATAGCCAACTGGCAATCCCAGTGTGGCAGTTCTGGTACAAACTTCTGCCTTCAGCAGCACCACACCCAGTTTTGTGATGACTTTAAGCACAGTTCATCTATCACATCTGAGCACTGAAATGATGCTTCTCACAAAAAGTGTCAAAAGGATAATTGGAAGGATTCCAGCAATTTAAAATCACACTTTCTGGTCTTTACAAATATGTGCATGATTTATAAAAACAGCTTAACTGTAATCTTCCTCTGGCTGCTGAGTACCCTTAGTATGAGCCTTTGCTAGAATGTTTTGAACTATGAGTTTCACTGTTTTCCCTGCATAATTTGTATCTTCTGTTGTTTGTGTGGGTGTGTTGCTCAAAGACAGATGAGAGAGGGATTCTTTAAAATAGGAAAACATTTTTGTAGAGCCACAATCACATACGGAAAAGCAGGCAAAGAATATTTTTAGTTGTCCTTTCTGTTTGTGCTACAAAGTTCTGCAATGCAAAGTTCTGCATTTAAAGACCTCTTTCAGGAAGGCAGCAGGGGCCTGAGCCAAAGCCCAGGTAATAGCCCGGGTGGACCTCCACTGAATTTTCTGGTATTGGATTGGACTTTGCACAATTATTTTTCTAAATAGTTAGGGGAGGGTGGCCTTAGAAAACGACAGCAGTGATAATATTCTGAATGTAGTTGGATAGGAATCCGCCTCTCATACACCTACTTAGAGTTACTGAACTCTTGTGCCAACCACTCCACATGGCAGGTTTTGTGTCCACGTGCTTTTAGATGCGAAGAGAGGAAAGGGACCCATCAACTACTTTTATTTTACAATTTCTGTGAAAGAGGTTTTCACCTTTTAAGCCATATACATCCTTCCCCTGTGCATCCTCCCTGTCATTTACCTGTCATCTACCTTACGTTCCGGTTTTACAATCCATTTCCCCTGAAGATAAGATGGTGCCTTAAATTCCATATTCACCAGGAGACCAACTTGTCTTATCTAACTATGTAGCCACACTGTCACTCAGAAAGAAACAGAGAGATGTGAAGCACCTTAACGTGTTCAAGGATCTCAAAGCTCTTTGCAAAGAGATGGAAGTGCTGATGGCAGAAGGCAGAGTGCTAAAAATCACAGGCAATTGCTGATGTGGAACTTTCATTACCTTTTACACAGCCTTTGACACATCCACCGGTTTTATTAAGAGAAGTAATGGGAGGCAGGACACGAAGATTGTTTTGTCTTATCCTGGGGGCACTGACTGTCAAAGAGATTGATGCTGCAAATAGTTTGGGGTAATAGTGACCAATTTGTGTGAATTTGATCTAACAACAGTTCAGAGCATGACGCTGGACAATTTTTAAAAAAAAAAAAAAAAAAGTCCACAGCGGTTGTCTGTAAGACACTGAGTTTTCTGAGTTTTCCTTGTTTCTTTCCTTATAAGATGGCAGAACACACAGGAGCTGTCAGATCTATATCCATATCTAATTTCCCCAAATAAGAGAAAACACTGTTCTATCCCTAGTCTTTCGTGAAATCCATTCATGCTCCTTTTGATTCAGAGAACAGAATGCTGCTTCCCCTGCAATGGGCAGGGGACATAAGTATTGCAGGAGAGGGTTCACAGTGACCCTTCATGCTGTACACAGGTGATTTCTATTCTGCTGATCACTGTGAGATTGAATTTGGTAGGGAAGAGGCCAGCAAGACCTGCCCAGCCCCATGGCTACGCAGGCAGGACACAGACATGGGGAGAAGTCGCTCCTTGGGACAGCCTTTCTTAAGCTTTCTTTTTCTTTCAGCCAAGACCTTACTTATGTAACAATGATTTCAGGGATAACCGTCAGCAAAATCATCTTGCTGAATGCTCTGGTACCTTCGGGTAGGCTGTTGACCAAACATACAGGTGTTTTAATGGGCACGGTGATTTGACAACTAGGGTTGTTCAGTCTGGAGAAAAGGAGGCTGAGGGGAGACTTTATCACTCAGAGGTGAGGGGCAGTCTCTTCTCCCAAATAACGGATGACAGGACAAGAGGAAATGGCCTCAAGTTGCACCAAGGGAGATTTAGATTGGATATTAGGAAAAAGTTCTACATCAAAATTCCATGAGTCTATGATTTGTCTGCTTTTATTTCTAGTGGGAGGTGTCCCTGCCCAGGGCACAGTGTTGGAACTAGATGATCTTTAAGGTATCTTCCAACCTAAATCATTCTATGATTTTATTTCTTACTCTAATTCTTTGCCCCCACTGTTTTTAGAGAATAGCCATTGAATCAAGTACATTCAGAAATGTTAGTCCTCTTGTGGTTTCACATGCTGCATTTTTTTTAACTAAAGGGACCTAGTAGCCTCATTTCATGCATAAATTCTGCCTTTATCCTTCTGGTCTGCTCTCCCAGATTTTTTGCTATCAGTCCAGCTTCTTGTTTCTTTTTCATCTGTGACAGAAGAGAGTATTCACTTAAAAAGAAAAAAAAGCAGACCCAGATATACATCACACAGCATTCGAGAGCTGCTAAAAATAATTCTCGAAGCACGTAGTGCTTTGAAAGTTAAAAGTACCGGTTGATGCAAGCAGTGCTTTGCAAGTTAAAAGCACTACACAGTCTCTGTTTTAGCCAGGGGTAAACAGTTATTACCCTGGAGAAAATTGGTAATGAGGTATCAGCAGCACAGACAGAAAATTTGGGTCGCCAGAGCCTTATTCTAGTGCTGTCCCCTGAACAGCATCACTTCACAATGCAAATATTTGCCTTGAATAAGATGTTCGTGCTTCCTTTCTAAATAAACAGTAGCCTTGAAATTTCCAGTAATTGATGTCACCTTTTGACAGCACTAAGGAAACACATCTACAGCTGTCCTATGTAAAGAAAGGACTGTCTGAAAGCACTTGAGAGACTTGGCTCATTCATTCTTTCCAGCACAGTTGCTAATATTGTGGTTTAATGAAAGATGGCAGAAACAGAGGAGGATTCGTAACTTCAGCACTCATATGTAATAATAATAGTTACCATGAAAATACACAGAGACATTAAGTGACCTGTGCTGAAAAAAAGGCCCCTTTGGCAAAGGTATGAGTGCAGAATTTGGTACATTTTTTCATTACCTGAGTTAGCTGTCAGTGTGAAAGTAACCAGTGAACAACAAACAATGGAGCACATGCACGCACCTCTGTGCACACACACAGATACACACTCGCATTGACAGATAGATATAAGCACACGGGGGATATACGTGTATTGATAAACATGACCATGTACATGTGTGTGGTCATATGTTTATCAATATACTTACATTCTATCATCAACAGTATTGTTTTAAATATAAAGATGTTTAAAAATATATATCTAAAAATAAACATGTTTTTTTTCTGACATAAAAATTCATCAGAAATAGCACTATGTCATTGATTATTGAGCTCTCTCCATCTATTAGCAAAACAAATACTTCCCTGTTGCAGATTGGAGCAATAAGCAAATAATATGCCTCATACTCTGCTCTCCTGTCCCATCTGAATTTTAACTTACGGAATTCCAGTGGCTAAAAGCAATGTTTTTGGGCCTTTAGCTTTCAGTGTGCTGGGTGAAGGGCCATCGCTGAGGCCATCAGCAGATGCTCCAGCTGAGTAGCATTAATGACAGTGATACAAGAGCCCCTTGCTTTTCTATTTCCTCCTCCTTACAGCTGCCGTTATACCTACTGCACCTACTGTGTGGCTACCCTCCTGACACAGAAATCAAATTAACACCCCAGGCTATGGTCAATGCTTTCTCTGAGTGCAGCTTCGGCTGGAAACCAGGGAAAGCATAACTCAAAAGTGCTTTGCCTGTCCCCGTCCTGCCTGTTTGACCCACAGCAGGCATTCCTGCCAACAGGACCAAAGCCAGATTTGAAGCAGAGAGGGGCAGATACAAGCGCTGTCCCCAGAGGAAATCTTGCAGTTCTAGCTCAGGCTAGAACCCTTCCTTCTTTGAGGCTCTTGTATGGGTGGTCTGAAATGCGTGTGCTTCAGGAGAGCAACAGGTGGTGTGACACAAAGATGATGCTTTTTGACTAAGAAGCTCCTGGTACACATTTCTTATCTCCACTCTGCATCCCTCTTGGGAAAAAACAGATTTTATCAAGTTAATAGAGTCTGTAACTGTTTTTGTTAGTTCTGGGAATTTAATCATCTTGGCATTTTTCAGTCTCAGTACTCAGTTGCTCATGTGCATCTCTTCTAATGCAGCCTGCTCGTCCCTGTTGAGCAAACTAGTCTGTAGCAGCATTCTAGAGACTTCACAGAGACAACCCTAGCACTCATAAGAAAAGCAGACCACAGCCTCGTTCCACAGTCTGAGCAACCAAAGGGACTTCTAGCTAGTGCTAGTGAGCTTTCCTGTAACTGCAGTGTACTCAGCCACCGAGCCGCCCACAAACACAAGCAGTAACGAGTCGAATCTGATTTTATCAGATGAAGGGGAAATGTTTCTCTGCAGGAAGTGAAACAAAACTAAAGCAGAAAGTGCTTTTACCATTTTCAGAGTATTAAGCTTTGAGACAGTATTCCTCTGAGAAACGTTATTCAGAACGTATGCAGTGAAAGGCAAGACCTAGGTCTAAGTTTTGCTTCTCCAGCCACACCCTTTAATAATCTTTCCAAATGTCACGTAACATTACAATTTTGTGTATTTGGCATTAATCCCACATACTGCATACTGCTTTCACCTCACTGTCAGAAGTCCTTCTGAGGAGACGACTGCATCACGACCAGGAAAACAATCCTGATTCTGTACAGCACAGCGATGGGACAAAGTATCTGGGGTTTCTCAAGATACCTAATCTTTTTCTTTGAGTCACTGACTCAGAGGTTAAGGAAAGGGATAACTTCATCCTTAATCGTCCTCGATCTCTTACACTGCCTCACAGAGCAACCAAAGATCTGCAAAGTTGTTCTGTCTCTTCTTTCTGCCCTTTAATACATAACACTTAAGACAATGAAAGGAAAAGGATTACAAGCACATCAATCCCAATGGTTATTCCCACTTCTAGGAACATGGAAGTTAAATACGACAGGGATGGGCCATAGCTTTCCCCCCACCCCCACCCCCTTCAAAAATATGAGCTTTGGTGAACCCAATATCCTGGAAGGACAAAGCATGCTACTGATCAGCCATGATTCTGTATAAATGAAGGCACTGAATAAAAACGTCTTATTTTTAGCCCAAGAGTAAATGCTCTCACAGGAAATAATCAAGGTGGGCAGGTACATGGCAGACAGGGATATGAGAAGATAAAGCTTTACAGGAGAGACGTTAGGCAGGCATCAGTAAAAGAAACGTACTAGTACTGAAGTGGGTGGGAGAAGGCCCTGGAGAAAGGAAGAAGCTGGCCTACAGAGAGGCTAATGTGGCTATGGGAAGGGACCTGCTCACACAGCAAAAGCTCATGAGGTCCAGATGGCAAACAGCTGAGCTCGGATGTTCTGAGAACTGCTCTCATCTACATCACAGTCTTCCCAATCATGTTATCTTTCTCTGCTTCCTGATATTCTGGTTTTAGAATAGTAATAATGACATCTTTTCATACTTGTAAGTCCTCATAAGACTTATAGATCACAATCACTTAAAAAGTGCTCAGTATTTTTAATTACTATAATATGATTTCCTATAACTCAGCTAGTCTCTCTCAAAAGTCAAAAAATTATCTAGCTCAATTATTAACTTCTGATGGCGCTACCTCATCTTTTGTCAGCAGTGCTATTCAAAATTTCTTCTTTAGTTCTGCTGTCAACATACAACTTCATTGTTTATGGTTCCAAACTGCTCTTCATTACATCAGGTTTTTTAACAAATTAAAAAGATAGCAGGACATGATATTGAGTTATCAATAAAGCTCCATTCAATTTCAACAGAAGTAAAGAAAGACCTTCTTAAGCTTTTAACCTAAAAAAAATCATGATAGACAGTAATATAATCTTGCAAGTAGCCATAACCTTGTTTGTGCAATTGATATATTTGTCTCTATTACTTATTCAAATAGCATCAGTTCCATGTCCAGGCATTACAAGTATTGCCAGGAAGAGGCAGCTCTTACTGCATGTTGCTTTTCAGACTTGCTTCCTTACATCTGGACTTCCTGAATCAATTTACTGGTATGCAAGGGCTGGAGAAAGAAGTGGGAGACAAGTTTTAGTTCCCAGCTGAAATCAACTTCTCGTTACGCTTCTGACTGATGTAATAACAACAGAGAGGCCGATTTCTTTTGTTTGGGGAATTTGATCATTTCAAACACCTAATTCCCTTCAGAGATCATTTGCAAATTGCTTCTTTCTTCTTCCCTTGTCAGAAACAAATGTCAGCATAAAGCTGGAGTCCAGAGTACAATATTCTACTCCAGAAAAATGGTGTCAGAATTTGCACTGAGGCCTTCAGGGACACACAGGGTTTAAAAGGCTAACACATTAGTTTATAGATGACTCTCAGTAGCAGAAAGAAAATTGATTTTGTTTCCCTGCCACCTAGCTCTCAGAAAACACATTTTCCAGTTTGTCATCTCATATATTTGGCTAGAAGAAGTAGTAATTCATTTTGAGCAGATATTGATTAGTATTAATTCTAAAAATATGAGGCAAAACAGAACAATCAGAGTTGTAAGATACTTACTTACCTTGTACAGTTGGTGCACCCACATGACAATGCTCATGTTCAGGAATTACAGGCAGCGTCTTTGTGGTCTGTGCAGTAAGTGCAATCTGTTGTTTGCTGGTTTCCACTACTGAAAGTTAAAAACATTTATATTCATATTATTAAACAGCAAATACATCTGCAGAGCGTTAAACTTTGAATCTGCAAGTCTGAAAATAACTGAGCCCTCTCTGAACACAAGGCAGAGGTGAACAGCCAATTCGCCTGTGGGATTTCAGCACCTAGAGGAGCAGATATTCCTGAAAGCATTAACCATGTTTTGTATTTATCTTCCTCTTGATACTACCAATACTACAACTTGCTGATCATACCTCCCCCTGGGAAGCAGCTTGAAGGTAGGCAACTATATTGCTCTTGGAAATTTTACTAGTAGTAAAAATACAAAAGTATGCAAATGTGGGGCTAACTGGAAGACACTCTTAAAAATCAAAAACCTACAGCTGGCTGGTTAAGCAGAAACAATTGAAATTTAGGGAGTGAACTTTCTGGCTCATTTTCACATCAGGGCAGCCCAGATATTGCCTCTCAGGAACAAGTGATGTAGCTTCAGCTAACCTGTCACACACAGGGAGAGCTACTGCGTGTCATCCAGTTGCTAACAAAGATGACAGCACGTCTCAGAAGCAGGGAGAGGCGTGGTGATGCCTTTAGCATGCTGGCAACACAGATACTGATATGATCATCCCACTGGGATACAGATGAAGAAACGCAGCAATAGCCACTGTCAGGCTAAAGAAGTCAGAGTAGTTGATATAATGCATTTTTCAAAGAACTACCATAGAACAACAATTGTATCTTAACTCCAGGTCTGTCCCATTCCTGACCATCCATAACTTCTGTAAACCTACAAATGGGTTTTCTACTGAGTTCATAAAAAGAGGATGAAACATGTCACTTATATATAGCTACATTCTTTCTCTGCTTACTATACAATTTGGGCCTCTTGCTTTAAAAATGCAATTAAAAAGCGGAGGTCTGATCTTGGTAATTAAGCAACTGAATATGAAAAACTGGGGTAGTTTTAAAAAAAGCAATTGACCTTGTTTCACCCTCAGGACAAACCTAGAGAGAATGGGAATGTGGGCTGGTTAGCCCTTCAGAGCCTGTGTGTAATACTGCTCTGCAGGCACACACACTGGGCAGAGAAATGGCCCCTTTGTGCATCTGCTCTCCACTGAAAACATACGAGGGCTATAAAAAGCTCCCTAAAATTGCCTGCATCCTATGGATTTTACCCTCCTATCTGAAAAACAAAAAGGACCCAAAGTGGTAATAATGGTTCACATTTTTCTCTGGAAATGTTATGTCTCAGAAACATGAAAGCCTGTGTTAAATACTGAATACCTTTGCTTTCCCCAGCATTATTCATATAAGTTGCAGAGGAAAAAGCAACTATTCAGCTATGTCGAGACCTATCTAAGAAGGATTAAATCAAACAGGTGGTGCTTCAAATGGCCAAGATCAAACAAATTTCTCTTGTCTTGGCTTTGCATCTATTTGATGCCATAGAAGATGTATCCTGCCTGTCCTCTCTACTAAAAAGAAAATGCATTGCAGAATACAGGGTGGAGTGAGTCTGAATTCACTGAGCCAGTGTTTCCTTCTGTTTTCAACCTGCCAGCTAACCTGAAGCTGTAGCAACACATCAGAGAGACAGCAGAATTTCGCCTATTTCCTCTAATCTTGTAGGAGAGGAACTATTATTTTAATAGGATAGCACAGAAAACAATACAGGAATTCAAATGACTAAGAGGAAATATGTCTTCTTGTTTCTTACATGCAAATTACAGCTGTCAAGCCCACTTACATCAAATGCTGTGTATGTCACAAAGTCTAAACAGCCCAGAAAAAAACAACCACAGGCCTGAGGTTTTATTCTTCGAGTCCTGGTTGTCACCATGATCCTGCAATGTTCTTCTTTCAGGATGAGTTATAAAATTACCATGCATCCGAATTATCTTTGCATTACTGTGAGCCAGACAAGTGAGTCAAGGAATGCTGTATTTGTAACCTACAATGTAATGAACCAAACCATGACCCTGTGAGCTAATGGAGTGTCACTGAAAAAGGGAGAAGTATATGCTGTTTGAACAACGAAGAACAAGGCACGTTGTCTGAACTAGGGTTGCCCATGCAGACTGTAGAGTAATAACATAATTATATTAATAATATGATTCCCTATCTGCATTGTCCTACTCTAGCATAGGAACAGGAGCAGGTCCTTTCTCCAATAGACCTTACGCTCCTTTCAAAATAGGAAAAAAATAAAAAGGTATGCCATTTGTACACCAGGAAAATAAGGTCTAAATGGCAATTTATAGTGGTAAGCATCTATTAATATAAATTCACACTTAAGTAAAACACATATAATTATATTAATGAAACTTCCAGTATGAAAAGACACTGCAAGGCAGATTCAGTCTAGGTATCAAACGCCCTGATACATGCCATCTGTTTCCTGTGTATTATCTCTCTTTTTTTTTTTCATTATTATTTTTAAATAATGTAGTTTACAGTTCACACACAGTGGCCTGCTCCCAACAAGTAATTCTGTGCCATGTCCCCAGGCTTAATTTTTTTAGGATATAGCCATTATGAGAATAGCTATCAGCTGCTAGTAGGGAAAAAGGTACTAAAGGAGTTGAGGGAAAGTAGGCTAAGGGAAAGGTATAAGAGCAGGGAAAGTATAGCTGCCCTCCCTTCCTCTGGAACTGAGGCTGATTTAAGCAGTAAACTACACACAACAGTTCAGCTGTTTCTATGTGAGTTCTTCTACAACACTGTGGGGAATACTGTTGTTGCTATTATTAATTAATTAAGTTGTTCCAAAACCTCTTCTACTGTCTCTTCAATTTGAGAAAGCTCCTCAAATAAATTCTTTCAATAAAAGTCTCTTATGTGCAACTCTCCCTAAGATATTCTGTGCCATGAACACAAACCAAGAAATTGACCTTTCTTCTATGGATTATTTTCTATGTACTAGTACTAATCAAGTCCTATTTGATAAGAAAATGCCATGCCTGAAAATACAGATCAGCCACTTAAAGAACACTTACTTCTTGCACTGAAGAAAAGGCACCCTGCACTCTTTCCCTTCTCTTGTGGACTCATTTAAGGGCAACTGTATTTTGTCAATTCATACCATTCAAGGGACTATTTCACATAAATTCAATGGCAGGGGTGGATCCAAAGCCTAGAAAACATATTCTGTACAGCTCACGCTCTAGCACATACTTTTTTGGCTTAACACCATAGACAATGTTCAGTCAACATTTACAACCAGAGTGCTTTAAAGCTCCCCTGTTCTCACTATATGTGCTTAATCCTTTGCAGTACCATGAATTTAGAGGGCTGTAATTTTAATCCTACTCTAGAGAATATACTAAACATTTTCCCTCCTTTCCTGTGGCCACTGGACTTAACAGTAATGATTCATGGACTTTTCACAAAACTAGCATCCATGCTGTAAATTACCTTTTTGTAGGACCCCAGTGATATCAAGAGATTGATTTCCTGAGCCTACCTAGGAAATCATTCTCATTCTGAAAGTACAGGCTTTCTTCTTTTTCTTCCCTTATCCCTTCTGAACTTTGCATAACCTTTTAGTCGTACCTATACATCTTTTCATCTATATGAGTTAATGTCAAATCCTCTCAGATATATAGTTACTTATTCTCATGATGGTGATTCCAGGGTGGTTGTATTGTCTTCAGTGGATCTCAAGGTTTTGTTCCAAGATTACCAGCTATGCAGTAATGATAATTTATCATAAAAATATTATCGAGGGCTATTGAAGAAGTTATCTATAGCTATTTATAATCCATTATCACAGTAGCAACTTTTAAACTTAGCAACTGTGGAAAAAATAAACTCTTTTTATATGATCTTGATTTCGCTTTAAATTACATGCACATAAATCGGGAAATTGACTGGATTGACTGGAATTATGATGTGTGAAATCAAGGAATTTCATATTAAAATAAAACCCATCACAGCAGTTCATACAACTAAGCATCTTTCTGCGTTAAATGGATAGACTGAAGTGGGAGGAACATAGAAGTAAGAATGACAAATCAATATGGGATTCTTATTTTCTTCAGTAAAATTTAGTAAAACTAGATTTGAATTTCCATAAAACTCCATCATCAAAAATGCCTTTGGATATACGACACTAAAAATGTCATTGTGAACATGCTGATAAAACAGGCATGGTATTAGTGTAGCTACTCAAGACAAAAGATGTCAGAAAGATAATTCCTTTCCTGCAGGATGAAAATAATGAGCTCATAAATACATCTTAGAGGTAGCCAGTGCTTTAAAACTGAGGAGCATAAATTATACTCCCAGGAGAGTTCAGACATCAGGGAACTATTCACTCTTTCCTAGGTAAAATTGAAATGCAGTGAGTTACTGAGTTGTGGAGAGAAATTATTGAGTCTCCTCTCACTCCTGAAGAACAGACAAAACAGTGAGGTACCAAGCCACGCCTAATTTAAAACCATTTTTTTCATTTGCTGGCTTTGTAGTTGTTCTTGATTTGGAGGAGGTTGGTTTGCCATTCAGAGCTATTTTTCTATATGTCCCTGACAATCTTTCAAAAGGTAGAGTTCCCTTTGTGAAATCAGAATCCATTAATTTTATTAAAGCATATGACTCTTCCAGCAATGCCAGTAATGCTCAGACCTACAGCTGCTAATCACCCCTCACACAGAGATTTGTTACCTAATCATGATTTCTGGAACCAAAATGTTGAGTATAGCCATGCTATTGAATTTATCTGTGCTAAACATACTATACTCTCAGACAACCACATTTTAATTCCTACCTGAGACTAAAAAATTGTACTTTGGGGGAAAATTTCCCTAGAAATAGCCTACAAAGTGCCAGCAGAGTCATTCCCTGAGTCCTGCCACAGCTGTCCATTCCATTCTTTGATAGCAGAATTTGGTAAGAGTCATAAACGCATAGAACATATACACACGTGCACATCTCTGTATACTTTTCATACACACACAAAGCCTCAAACATGGCACACAACACAATCAAAAATTAAAAAGATGTAAAACCCCCAAAGTTATTAATACAACACATTTGAAAGACTGAGAGAAGCATTCCCATCTTATAGTTTCATCATCAGATTTATTTATTTATGAAATATTTCTGGAACGTAAGCCAGATCAAATTTGTGTAGGATCAAGGTAACTCTGAAACAAACCTGACTCATCCTGACAGAAAAGGCTTTAAAGGTCTTTCTTGGCCTTTTCATGCCTTAAGATTTGTTAGATTTTTATTTTACTTATATATTACTTACCAGGAGAAGGATGAATTTTAGTAGCAGATATGGTTCTTGCATGTCCAGAACTCTTTCTTCTTAGAATTGTAGAAACAGCTGCTACTCTGTGTTTACAATCTGTTTTAAACAAAATGCATTATTCTCAGCTATAGAATTAGATACGGCACTAATTAGATGGAAAGCTTATTTTTAAACTATTAAACACCTTCCATGAAAAAAAACCAGGAACGTTTTTAAATAAGCTGATGCCAAAAACCTAGGGCCAGAAGTTTCATATTTTCCTGAATGAAATTTTCTGGAAATTCCATTCAGGTTTTCCCCATTCAAATTATTCCTTTCCTTCTCTATGCTGTGTACCTCAAACAAATTTTGGAGAGTTATCAAAGAAGGTTCCAATACAGGTTCAGACTCATGCTGCTGATGGTAGAATAGCAAGAATGGAGGGTACTTGCATCCTGGGAAGTGTGACAGGCTCTCTGCAAATGTGGGGTGTTCTTCCTTGGAAGCACAGTTTGAGAGCAAGCTCTGCATCACCCAGACAGAGAAAGATAGAGCTGGACTGGACACCTCTGACGGTTCCTCAGCACCCAGTTCATAAACTCCTTGGTCTTTCCATCCTCCTGCTTCTCTCTTAAGACCCCGATCTTGGTGGCGTTATTGCAGTTGATTGTGCAGCTCTTATGGCTAGCCCTGTTCCACAATGACAGCAGCTCAGGGCTCAGCCAGCTTCTGATGACAGCCTTGACCCAATTTTAAATAACAGAGTTGATTATTATCTTTTTCTTTTGATAACACTAGAAAACTTCATCTTTAGGAAATTCATTAAATTAGCGTTATTTAGGTCGTGATTCTTTTATGACTAGCCAGCGAAGATCTAGGGCACTGAAGCCCTAAGCATGTGCTGTAACAGTTAACGTCTAGGGAAGCTCTGGAAGTGGTTGTAAGACAAGAGTGGAAGAGAAAAAGCAAAAAGGACTAATTTCTAATTTAGCTCCTTTGTCACGGATCGGTAGTAACCTCCACCTAGTTTATTTGGATATTTTATTCTATGCACTCATGGAAATAACTTCATTAATGTTTCAGAGAGTCTCAAAGTCTGCCTAGCAGAATGTCTTGGAAGGTCTCAAGAGGAAATAAATAATTCCATATTTCTTAACAGCTTTCAGTAGTGCTCAGAAACTAAAAGAAAAACTAATAACTGAATTACGACTGTACAAACTCTTAGCATCTCTTTTAGGCACACAGGAATATTCTGCTCTCTCTTTGGGCAGAACTGAAAAAAGCAGTATGTAGACTTTCAGTTAAAGATGGCAGCATAATATACATGTCTAAGGAACAGAACTCTTAAATCTGATTTTTATGGGCTTCTGTTTTTGCCAGTAACATACTGGTGTTGTTTATGTTATCTATTGTAAATTTAGCTAATAAAAAGGTTATTCCGCTATCAACAGAAAATATATTCTAGAAACCAATCAGTAATTAGAAGCCTCAAAAGAGCATCTTTTTCCTCCCTGCCTGTGTCCATGACAATTCTGAAAAATCTGCATTTAGTGGAAAACTGATGTTAAAGAATAAATGCAGTAAATCATTAATCATCACTACTAACAATTCTGCATTAAAAACTGGATGTTATGACTCAAAGCATAGAAATTCATACTCATGACATTTATAGGTATCTTTGAAATTACAAATAAAAGTCTTTTAAATTTGAACATTTAATAGCCCACTTATAAAGACCTAATTTACACTTTATGGGATTTTTATATATATATATAAAATAGATCTCAGAATTTGGGTCTAGCAGTAAGTAAAAGATCATGTCTTTTAACCAAGACAATCTCATAATGAGTTTCTTTAATCATTTGCTGAGGAGGCATAGATTTACCATTTTAAGCAATTATTTTGCTTATTCATTAAAAATATATGCATAAAATATTTACATTATGCAAAAAACTCACAGAAACATTTTGTGTGTGAGCACTCCTTTTCTTCTGCTCAGTTATGATTAAAGGCAGACTCCTATTGCTCTTTCATTTCCAAAGTGCCTGTGGATCCTCTAAGGATGATCAGGGGAATAGATATGGCTTATAATTTTTTTATTACCCCTGTGACCAAGGTCTCCATTCAGCAGCTCTGGATTACAAGAGAAACGGACATCTGGCTCATAACAGCTACTAGATACTGGTTGCCTGGAGGCATTCTGCCCACTCAGGGCTGACACAGGCAGAAGGTCTCAGGAAATTGCCCTGAAATGCATTGAAGAACTATTATCTCAGGTAACAGGTTAAGTAACACTCTTTTCACACTGATGAAAGGGACTGTGCTCCCCGTACCTACCTCTGACTTGGGACAAAAAAGAAGGAGGAACAGCTGAAAAGTGGTCAATTTTCTGCATTGTTTTTGTGTAGAAGTCTTTATCCTGATTGCTCATAAGTCTCAAGTTCAGGGAACTCCTGCACTTTTATTCTTGCTTTCTTCACTGTACATCAGTAGAAGTAGTACTGTAAATCCTGCTTTCAGCCTGTATCCTAAGTGAACTGCATAGGAAGAGCCTGTCTTGGCTGGTAAAGGTGTTCCATAGAAGCAATTGTTTCAGTCGCTGAACTAAAGACAAGTTTTTTCATAGCAAAGTTTTAATCATGACTTGGGATAGTCAATAGTACTTGTTCAGAAATCACAGTAATATTTTCTTTTCTGAAAGTAAGTTTGCAGATGGCACTAAACTAAGTGGGAGTGTCAACCTGCTTGAGGGTAGAAGGGCTTTGCAGAGAGAGCTGGACAGGCTGCATTGATGGGGCCAGACCAGTGGGATGCAGTTCAGTCAATTGCCGGGTCCTGCACTTGGGTCACACCAGCTCCATGCAGGCCTACAGGCCTGGGGAAGAGGGGCTGGAGAGCTGCCTGGCAGAAAAGGATGTTGGGGTGTTGGTTGACTGTTGGCTAAAGAGGAGCCAGGAGCGTGCCCAAGAGGCCAACAGCATCCTCGCCTGTATCAGGAATAGCGTGGTGAGTAGAACTTTGGAGGTAATCACTCCCATCTACTTGGCACTGGTGAGTACTGTGTCCAGTTTTGGGCCCTCTAAAACAAAAAAGACATTGAGTTGCTGGAGTGGATCCAGAGAAGGGCAACAAAGCTGGCAAGGGGTCTGGAGAAGTCTTAAGAGGAAAGGCTGAGGGAGCTGGGGTTGTTCAGCCTGGAGAAGAGGAGACTGAGGGGAGACCTTATTGCTCCCTAGAACTTCGTGAAAGGAGGTTGGAGAGAGGTGGGGGTCAGTCTCATCTCCCATGTCACAGGCAACAGGATGAGGAAATGGTCTAAAGTTGCACCAGGGGAGGTTCAGATTAGATATTAGGAAAAATTTTTACACTGAAAGTGTTATGAAGCATTGGAATGGGCTGCCCAGGCAAATAGTTGAGGCACCATCCCTGGACGTATTTAAAAGATGGGTTGACAGTGCTTAGTGATGGGGTTTTGTTTCTTATCAGAGTTAGGTTAATGGTTGAAGTAGATGATCTCAAAGGTCCCTTCCAATCTGGACAATTCTATGATTCTATGAAATAACAGCAAAGAGAAGAAATGTTACCTGGGCTTAATTCAGCTCTGGGGTTAAGAAGGCACAGTTTATTTGACCTGTGTGGGATAACACCACCACTGAATTTACATGACCATTTTTTAGGACAGAGAGCTGAGTTCATATCTTCTCATATTTATCCTGTAGTTTTTCTTGACCATGACCTAGATGAATAACCTTTAGGAAGGGAAGAGTACTTTAATCTGCCTATATTGGTCATTGGCATTTCTGGTTAAGGCCTTCAGCAGGGTTCAACTCTAATTGTTTTCCATACTGAAATCAGCCTGAAATCACAAGTTCACATCACGGTGATCATAGGTCACCGAGCATCTGTCAAAAAGCCCATATTTCATTCACCATCAACAAGCTTGGATTTGCATCCACAATTTAGAGGTGAGATGATAGTATCAATCCTCCCAGTTTTCCAGGTCCTCTCTAGGAAGCTTTTACCATATTACAATTAACATATTGGTGTCTGAACAACATTAAAAATAAGCAGCTTTGTTATTGTAAATTAATACATTTGTCCCTGCATAGGAATTTAAATTAATGCAGATTAACTTTTTGTTACTTACGGTTTTGTTCATTTTCTTGGACTATTTTGTAGATGACGATTGAAATAGTAAACACAAGAACTACTGGAATCAGAGAGAGCCAAATGATCTTCGTCATACACATTGGATCTGTCCATAAAATGCAGAAGAGATAAAATGAAGCCGGAAATCACTGGCAGAGGAAAACAGAATATTCAGTCTTGGTAGGTTTTGGGACCATGCCTATTCCCACAGACAAACAAAACAGAAGAGTATGCTCTTTTCTTTCAGCCTTCTCTATTGTTTGAAATTAAGTTTCCTATATAGAATTTAGCTTCATTTTCACCTGTACCTATCTCCCCATATCTGAAATAGTTATATATAGCTAAGTGAATGAAAACTTCCTCTATTTGTATAAACTGTTATATGCAACTCAGCCAGGAAGAAAATGTTTTGAAGATCAACATTTACACTTAAGGTAGAAAAAGGGTAATATATATCCCCTCTTTGTTTGGATGGAGCACAGGAGGAAGTGGTCTGCTGTCCAACACTGGCCTGTGCTGGCATTCTTAACCTCCTGGTCCACCTTCATATACCAGTGACAGTAAGATTATACATAGCAAAATTTTCTCATCAAAAAGTGGGGGAAAGCCATCAAGAGGACACCTCTGGGGACTTCTTTTAATCAAATCTGCAGTGGGTGAGAATTAGTGTGGGACTGGGTGAAGGAGGTAGGCTCCTCTTTCAGACAACAGCAGCTGCACAAATGCACCCACATTCCGCAGGGAATTTCTTCAGTAACTAGTACAAGCCAGGACTATATACCACAGAGAAAGGATGAGGGGAACTTTCCTCCCTGGTTGTTCAAAAGACCTTTCAAACTTCTTTGGCAGCTGCATGTTAATGCAGCTTAGCATTGTCAGATAACTATTTTAAAACCAACTATGTTACTATGAGTCATATAAAATCAAATTGTAGACTACAGCCAAACCACTGTTTTCCTTTCCTTGACTTAGAACAGTATAATTAGACCTACATCAACTTTCCTCATGTACCTTCTCCACTGAGAAATCCTGAGGTAACTGCCAATAACCCCATGGCTCTTTGAGGTAGGCACAGCTCATCCCTCATTCAGAACTAAAAATATCTTTTATACAGTCATTTAGGCTCCTTTCAAAGAGAGTACTCTGCCCCATCTTGTAGTGACTTGTAATGATTTGTGTATTTTCCTTGCCTAGTCAAAGCCCTGAGCCCTTCTCTAGCTTTGTTCTGAAGTAAACAGAAAAAAAAAAAAAAGATGCATTCTTAATTTTTGTAGTTAATTTGACATACCATTAGCAAAGTATGGTTAGCTCATAGTTTTGACACTATCCCAGTTTGAGCAACACAGGATTACTTTCAGTAATTTTACTTTTCAGTAAGGTCTCTTCTAATGCATTTTTAGAAGACTCTAGTGTCTGAATTTGTGAAAGTATTTACTTTATAGCCAGCTGTGGTGTGCAGGTTTCAAGGTCTCAATGTTTTCAAGCCTTGCCAGGCACAGAGACAAGGTGGAGCGAGACCCAGGCACTTGCTGCAAGCTGCCAACAGGATTATTCATACCATGAACAACATCACATTCAATATAAATTAAAATATTTGCTGTGTAGTTCTCTCTCTTCCTTGACGGAAGTTCCTGAGAACTTCGTGCCCCAGTGCTCCAGGACACTGGAGCCCTTCCCTTCCTCCATAAGCTGCAACACTCACAGTGTCCCACATTTGCCGTCCCCTGCTGGGAGTGCTTAGCTTCCTGCTGGTGGAATGGACTGTGCATAATCCTTGTATATTTTATATTGGTATTGGGATCAGTATTGGTTCTTTAGTGTTATTTATGTCATAATTTAGTCTTATTCTACTAAATCTGTTTGTATTTCAACTCTCAGACTTCCTTGTTCTTCCCCAATTCCCCTTCCCAGGTGGGGAGGGGTCATTGGGTGAGAGAATAATTGTCTAAACAGCAATAAATTGTGGGTTCTTCAAACCATAACACACAAGTTAGCAGGGCCAGTTACAAACTATATTACTCTCATAGCTAGACCTGCTTACTTAAAATAAATTAAGCTACCTTCTCTTCTCTAGGATTTTAGCTGTACATATTTAATACAGGTTTAGACAACTCCAAAACTCCATTTTTCCAGCAAAGGTACAGCATAAAATGCATTTGCCATACAGAACTAAATCAATGTAATAATTCAGCAATTCCCAGGTGGCAAGCACTGCATATGGACTGGCTGGAAGCCCTGACCGTGGTCAGGCAATCAGCCAAAAAACTCCTGCAGCACAAAGAGAAATTTAAAAAACCAACAGGGTGTCCTCTGGGAAAACTAAGTCTAGTTCAGCTGAATATTTATCTTTTAAGTGTACTGTAGTAAGGCTCAATAGTAGCATATTGCAGTACAACATTAAGAAAAGTCAAACCCATCTCCTGGTTCTTCTGTCACTGAAGTTAATAGGAATTTTTTTATTTACCTCCAAGACAAGAGGATTATGCCATTATCAGGGAGGGGAGAGGAAAAAAAAGTATTCCAGGCTTTGTCATATATGCAGTTTCTGTCACTGTTAAGAAAAAAAAACGTACAGACACTTACTTTGCTGTGTTGCTTCTAGGAAAAAAAAACAAGGCACAACTAAACCTGCTTTAAATCACTATAAAAACTGTCAGTTGCCTACTAAAATGGTAATTTACTAAGGGATGATCAAAATTGTATTCTCTTCTTAATACTTAAATACTCCCAAATGGCTGCCGAAAGAAGCAAACTACCCACTGCAGATTTTTGCAAGACTGATACTATTTCTGGTTTGATTTTCATTCTGACTCTCCTTTGTAACTTACATTCCACATAAGACTCCAGTTGCAGTGAAAAATTCATACAGTCATTTTGGTCGTCCATCATTGCCACTAGACAGGAATGATTTAGGTATTCCTTGGCTGTGTTTCTTCCTCTCACTATAGAATTGTTGATGTGGATTTCCAGCAGGTAGTAAGTATTATGGTCAGCTTCTTCTTTCTCAGAAACCGTAGTGAAATTAAAATATTTATAAAAATAAATAGAATCTTCTGTTTTCACTTTGAGTGAGCCTTTTGCTTTTGGAACTAAAAATTAAAGTAAAACAGAGTATGTGATAGACAGAAACAACTCTCAGAAATAAGAATAAAAGAAGTTCTCAGTTTCATTTGCAAAAACATAGTTAGTTTTTACATTATCAGCTATGGTAAAATGGACAAAAGGATACCATGTAAAATTATTCTGAACAGATCTAAAGAGCATTTATTATTGATACAAAATATATTTCCTTGCAAATTATAGCCCCTTTTTCACTTTACTACCAGCTTCTGAGCTTTTCAGTTTTTTGTTGTTTTGTCATCTCTTGTCAAAGGTAACAGAGACAAAAATCAGGCTATGGAAAAAATAAAACCACAAATAAAGGCAGAGATTGGAAGTACGTATATAATCTCTCTGCTGTCAGTTGCAGAAGGTCCTTGTTTTACTTCAAACCACACAAACTGTGAGACTTGCACAATGTCAACAAGAAACACAGGTAAGCAAGAAACTGTAAAAAGTGTTAGAGTTGTATAAATATAAACAGATTTGTCCATGTATTTTTTGGGGGGTTTTATCTTCCATACTAGTTAAGACAGCTGTTTTGTAACAAGAAAATGACACTGTAGGAAAAAAACTTTCTTATCTTTAGGACTTGGCCCGTTGCCCCTGTCGCTGATGATGTTAGGAAAGCAAAGCTGAGAAGCATCCACTTCCCAAAAACTTTCCAGATACTTCGCAAGGGTATATGGCACATCTGAACAGATGTGGATGTTGCCAAACTCTTCTCCATATTGATGGGCCAGTGCTGCCTTCTATGAAACATTCTGGATGTTTCTGATACTACACAGTTGTGGATATCATAGACTATAACGACAAAAATGGTTATTTCTTGTATTTCTTCAAATTAGCTCGTCAGATACTTGCTTATAATTTCTCATCATATAATATCATCATGTAATATCTACTCAACATGTAGAGTTTTGCAATGCCATTTAAAGAAAATTCAGCATGAAAACTGATCACAAACTATAGCTCCTTACAAATAAATGAAATATTTTAGAAAATTTAGAATTATTAAAAGAGTAAAGATGGGGATATAAGAGCTTTCATAAAAGCCAGATGATAGAAGCCAAATTTGTAAGAGAAATATTCCAGGTGGCTGCTGTATAAGGCACTCTTTTCTCACAGCACCCTCCATGCAGATGAAGGCAAAGCCCCCTGAAGATAATGACACCCCCCCATCCACTATTTTATACAAGATTCTCAAAGAAATCAGTGTTTCGCTATCAATATGTTTCACTGACAGCCCGGAACGAATGCCACTGAGAATCTGGCATAAAACCTGCATTCTCTAGCCATGCAGAGACAAGCTAAAAAAACTCCGTTGTTCATAGATCTGCAAAGACCATAGATTTTATAATCATAATTTTAACTACCATATAAAACCACATCTTTTATCTAGTAATTAACTACTTCAAAATTAAGGATTTCTCTTCCTCTACTTACATTTTTTCTCTATTGATTGGGATCCTTGACGATCAACAATCACATCTCTCTTGGGTTCACACTCCGTGAGTTTACTTTGGGACTGCTGTTCCTTCCCGAAGGACTGGCAAATACCAGGAATATTTTGGAAACTGGGATAGTTTACAGTGGCCTTCAGTAAAATAGTCCGGTTTTCTCTTCTTTGTTGCACTGATCTTTCGTAAGAATTGTTAAAAGTACAAAGGGGAAAAGTGGTGTTATTGGATGAACAGGTATCCACACATGACACAATTACAGTGTTAGCTGGAAAAAGAAAAAGAGTTTTATATTAGCATGACAGTCTCGTAGGACACGTGGGCAAATCCACACATGGAAGCATCACCTGACAGATCCTTTACCCATCTTACGATGGAAGGCGATTGCTTTCTTGAAGGTTATAGCAGCACAGTGAATGCATCAACAAGGGAAAGCAAGCAAGCACAGTGCTGGATTGTATTGCTGAATTGCATGGAATCTCTTGTAGTTATGACTAACTTGAATTTGGGGTGGTATCTAGTCACATTCCTGTTTCAAAGCTGCTCCAATTTGATTGTACTTGCAAAGAAGATGAAAACACTCATGTTTGGAGGGGGAACTTAGCCCTGGAACTGTGCAGTTGCAACGCACCAGTGCAACTACATTGTAAAATAGTTATAATCAGAACAAAAATTTTCGGTATATCTAGTCAAATTTCAGTATCAAATTACTGTAGCTAGAATACATTAACACAGTTCTGGCAAGTAGCAAATACCATACAGAATTAATTATTAATCACAGAATCTTCATGGTTGGAAGGGACCTTACTTGTCTTCCACATTGAAGTATTGCTTTATTGTATAAATCACGAATTTTTACTTACATCTGGGACCTCAATATGGAATACATGAGTACAAATAACCACTTCCTGGGGTTGATGCAGCACTAACCTATAATTATATAGACTTTGCAATTTTAGTAGTACCTACTCTTGCATCTCTGTGAAGAGGAAGTTTTGCATCTAACGCCCATTATGAGTAATTAAGTAGTATGTTCATAAATTCTTATGTACAGAGAGAAAAACATAGCCTTTAACTGCTCCAATGCTCAGCTGCAATCCGACAGCTTCAGCAGGCCACCTGTGCTCACTTCGCAGCAGGCTGACCTCAAAAACACTTCAGCAAAGGGTTTCAGGCAGGATACAGAAATAAAACCCAAAATCCAATGCCAAAGTCAATTATCTTCACTTTGCTAACACTACGGCAGAGAGTCATAAACTCCTTATAAAACACCATAAATTGAATATATAAATTGAAATGTAAAATACATATCCTATGCAGGTAAGAAAATAATTTAATACAAAAAGGAGAAATGTCAGACAAAATTTAGGACTTGATCTTTCCCCGAGGCAAATCAAAACATTTTCCTCGAAATGCTTACAATCTGACCCACGCAGCCTGGAGTGGAGCAGGCTCCTGAGGTCAAATTCTTCCAGCTGAAGGAGGCATTTTGTAAAGGTTCTCTGTGGAGACAAGCCAGGAGCAGAAATTGAAAGCTTCCTCTGCTCTCGTGGCCAGGCGTGCGTCTGGGCAGCCAGTCTACAGCCACCCCTCCGACACTCAAGGCTGACTAGTGGTAATTCCCTCCCACACCCCTCTCACCAAGACTTTCCAGGGAGGGATGCGGGGTGTTGAAGGCTGGAAGTCGGGATGCAGAAAGACCAGACTTTCCCAGTGGGTCACAGATGGATGGCAGAGAGGAGGACTCTCTGCAGGACTGGGGGGCACCCTCCCACATGTAAACATCGCTAGAAAGGGGGAGAGGGTTTGTGAGATCTCAACATAGGTGGCCTGAAGAGTTAAAAGGATCATGGAGATGAAACCGTGCAAAGTATCTCTAGGAAAGTGCTTCATAATCAAAGACCTGTTACCTCTATGCTTAATGTTAGGGAGATCTGGAAATGCCTTTATAAAGCCTCTGTTTGCAGGGTGTTTTTCCATCGAAAATCCAATTCCATTAAAATGAAATCATTCACAGGGAAGATCAGAATTTGTAAGAAACTTGCTTCCCATTCAAGAAAATCATAAATATTTCATTTTGGATTGGCTTGACTTTTTTTTTTTCATTTGATCTGTGGTATTCTCTTTGGAACCAATTCTGCAGTACATAAAATTGCACTTTTCATCAGTTCCATACAGAAATTATAGCTGCCCCACAATATTGCAGAGCTACAAGGCCCATAGCACAAGCTGGGTAATACACGACTGAGAGATTAAAGGAAATACACTCCATCAGGTAGGTGGACCCCAAGGACAGGAGTGGGATTGAGAGTATCAGACTCCAAAACGGCAACCTCCTGCTCTGAATCAATGCAGTTTAAAGGTTCAATGACTCGTAACCGAACAAGTGGGTTGTTTTACAAATAGGAAGGAAACACTGCACTTTCGCCAATGCTGAACTGTATTCTTTTGATAAATTTTTAAAGGCTTGTGTTCTTGCAAATTGATTTCCCCCTACATTTGTTTAATGAGAAATTTCCATTTTTATTCCCTCCCTGGAATGAAAATAAATGCCAGAACCTCCCCTGGGATAAAACAAGTTCCACTTAGTTCTATCTGTGTACTTTGCTTGCCTGCTATTTTAGAGGCTATATTAAAAACCTGAAGTACCCACAACATGAGAGTGATCTTAGAAAAGCTCGTGGAATTCTGAGGTCTCTGCCGCTCATTTAGAAGGCTCTCAGAGAGGAAGACACAGCCACTGTGATTCACACCACAAAGATTTCCAACAACTCTGTGTGGTGAAGCCTCATGGGGTAACCAGCAATTTGAAAAATCCAGAGCAAATTCTGTACATTTTAGGTTTGCCACAAACTCTGAAAGAAAATCAGTTCGCAACAGAAGGCTTTCTATGAACCAGACACTCAAATTCCTTGGAATTTTCAAAAGAAGTTCAACATATTAACTTTCTCATGTCATTCAGACATCACTATACGATCTGTTATGTGGTCGTATGGTTTTTAGAACATCCCAAATATGACAATGATTCTAATTTTCCAAATATAATTCTGTTCATACACTTCACATTGTTATTTTAGACATGCCGTGATTAAACTTGTAAGTAAATATCAGAATTGCGGTGATCACACTGTTGCAGCATAAAGCATCTCCAGTAAGAGCAATCTAGGAAAGTTATCATGGACAAATGCAATTACTCCTTGACGTTTGAGGGTAAGGCCAATGTTCTCCTCTGGTAGTAATCTCATTGTTTATTTGCACAGTCTGTGCTAACAAATACTTTGATTACTTCTGCACAGAGGTAAAACATTAATTGTTCCAACAGCTTAAACTGACTCACCAGTTTTATGGTATTCACAATTTATGACAGTTTACCAAGCTTGTTCATTTTAAAACAAATTTAAAAAAATTATAAATTATATTCTAGTTACTGTCATGTTTATTCATTGTGGTTAAGAAAATAGAAATGTAGATATAAGTAACCTAATCTGGATATATTTTTATTATTTCTTTTCCTCAGAAAATTATGCTTCATAAATGATGTATCCCATGATGCCTTGAACACACACCATTTGTCAAAGGGATGCTTTTTATGATAACATTTATCTATCCAAAAGCTCACTCACAAATAGATGTGACAAAACTTATTTTAATATTAATTTATTTATGGATTTTTAAGAAAGCACTGAATGCATAACTTACACACATATCCTTTGCATTCATCCAAAATTCAGTATTGAACTTTAGGATGACCATGATGTATTTGGCAATTATATTAAAAGATTTGCTTCGCTCAGTTACACCTATTCCACTCTACTTTTTGCCAGGTTACCACTGCGTACCTCTTTCACAGATAGCCCATAATACCAGATAGTAATTGTACAAGATTTTATAGGCATTTAAGTGCAGAAGCTTAAAAAAAGTTATTTTTTTTAAGACATGAGTACCCACTATAAAAGAACACACATACTTTAACTACTTTCTTCATTATGAAGATAGTAAAAATACAGTTGCATGGAAATAGCTACCAAAATAATGTAGAGAAATGAATGACAAACTCCTTTCAAATTGCCACATATAATTAACTTTGTTGCTTGCAAGTCTAACAAAAGAAATCTACATGCTTTGCAAAGTCCTAACGGGTACAGCACCCTAGCCATCACTTTTAGGCAAGCACAGGCCAACTTTTCAATTGCAATCAGATTTCAGAATAAATAAGAGGCTATTTTAAGAGCTGATCACTCACCTTCATGGATTTTGAAAAATTCAGGTAAACATAAAATAAACATGGTAATTATTCCTAGTACTAATCTGAAGAGTTTTGATTTTCTCAAAAGCAAGCACATGTCACTGAAGCACTCCCACCCAGCACCGTGGTGGTAATTTCCTTCCTGGTTTAGCTTTTAACTTAGGGCAGACTTTACGCAAAATAACGTCTCTTCATTTCCTTTCTCTAATATGACTTTTACTTCTTTTTACTTCTCGTCATCTTTAGTTGTAGAGAGCCAAGTTCTGTTCTTACACTGGCGTAGATGAGGATGATTCAAATGAATACGCTGCAGATAAAACTCATGCACCATGATTAAAATAAGAGAAAATTCACACATAGAAGCTCTTCTATTCATTTGGAGTAGTTTTGTTCTAGGAACATCACCCCCTAACGGCCACTTTCATATGTCTTCTAAACAGTAAATGAATCATCTTTTTGGAGGAATTTTGATCCCATTTGGCCAAAAAGATATTTAAAAAATGAGTCAGAGCCTCGTTATAAAAGTGAGTCAGAACCACATGAGTCATTTATGCAGATTTTATTGTTTTATTTATATATGTATGCATTGGGGCTGGGGTAGATTATTTATTTCTTTTAAATACCAAATCTTTAGTAGACTTTAGCAGACTATTAATTTGACCATTACAACCTAAAGTTTCTTATCTGGCAAATAAGTGATATACTGAGTACAATGAACCGAGTGTGAGATGTTCCTATTATCGTTGCTGCTGCGTTCTTAAAAGACAACAGATGTGTTGACAATCTGTAGGGTAACTGTGTATGTTACTAACCTTTTACATCACAAAAAGTCTGGATAGAGCCATTACAATTTCTATACATTGCAGTCCCAAACTTTCCAGTTTAAAAAGCGACATCTTTCATTCTGACAACCACCATGATACTCCACAAATTCTTCTTGCAGATGAGACTGCAAAGAACATTTCTGAAATGTTCCGAAGAAAAGTACTTTGAATAATGCATATGTTAAAACAAACAATTTGACTCAAATATAGAGTATATACAGTACAAAGGATTTAATTAATTCAGAAAGCTCTCTTCTGATGTAGTCTTTTTCCCACAACGCATTAAATATTGAGTACTACCAAAATGAAGCAATGCTGTTGAAGTTAAAATAAGAAATGTCCTACAAAGCTGAAATGCCCTTCTTCGCATCTTGTTGTCTCAAAAGGCAAGTAAACCAGGTGGAAGCAAATACAGCATTCGTTCTATAGGAAGACTCTTCATGGAGCTGTATCGAATATGTTTGTTCATATGATATTTTAAATGTAGCACTTTTCAGCAATGGAACCAAAGCAAAGCGAACTAATTTTTTTTTTTTTTTTTTTTTTTTTGACAGCATGGTACAGCAGAATCAATAGGATACAAAAAANTTTTTTTTATTTTTTTTTTTGACAGCATGGTACAGCAGAATCAATAGGATACAAAAAACCTGCAGGTATGATAAAAAGCAAACCACACCCACTGCACAATTAGTATGTCATCGGGTAGCAAATTAGCTCTACTTTTTAAGCGATGCCACTGGCCCTGAAGTATTTTCCATATCAGTTATTTATATTTTCCTGTTTCCAAGGTTGCATGGTGTTCACCCATCCTTTCTGCCCAGAAGGAATGGCGGGAATACTAGAAAATAACAGGAGGACTTTGTCTAGTCATATGTGTACCTGTCCCATTCTCATACATTCAGACTCTCATTGTTGGTAGTGCCCAAGGTCAGAACAGAAATTGCCCTACAGGATCACACCCCAGTTCAGCCCGATATAAAAACAGCCTGTGGAATATGTTATAGAACCATAGAATGGGTTGGAGGAGACCTTAAAGATCCATGAGTTCCAACCCCCAGCAGTGAGCTTCAGATTCTACAGAAGGAGGTTTTCAAGAGCCCTGCAGCAAGCAGAGGGTGGGTAATCTATTTTAGGGCTATTTTAACAGTTTTGTTTCTGAGCTCCGGAGGCCCGTACATAACCTGTCTACACATTGCCCAGGGACACGCTAAACTTTAGATTCTCTTAACCCTAAAGTGTTTTTATGTGTGTAAACGTGCTGAAATCACACACGTGTGTCTGGCCTGACCCGCCAACACACAAGAAAAACTTGAGTTTTGCTTCTTATGGACACACTTCCCTCCACCTAAGGAAGGAGAGGGAAAATTAGCACCTCTGAAAACCCTACCCTTTGGTCAAATTTAGTTAAAATTGACTAAATCGTTTAAAGCCAGCCGGGATGAGAAGCGGCAGCCGGAGGGAGCACACAGCCACGTTTCCTTATAGAATTAGGCAAAGCAAGCAGTATATACCTCACTGGTGCATCCAACTTGTACCCCCGCACCTCAGCCATCATCTTGGGCTCCCTTAAGTCAGTTTTACCAGCGGCAGGCAACGTCTGACTTGTCACACGGGCAATTAATTTGTAAAATGATTCAATTTTCGGCTGGCAGAGGCCACCGGTGAGGCGCTGCCTAACACGGCCCGGGAGGGCTGGAGCGTTTTTTCCCCGGTGATGCGCCGGTGCCAGGAGCCCGAGGGGAGGGTAGCGGCCGCCTGGTGCGTCCCTGCGGTACCACCCCACTGAAACGGGGAAGTTACGGAAAAAGCTCTTTGTAGGTGCGGGCGACAGGCGAGGGGACCCGGCGACAGGACGCGGCGCTTCCCGGGCTTATCCGAGAGAATCCCCGCGGAGGCAGAACCCCCGGCCCCGCCCCGGCGCCGCCTCCTCTGCCCCCGCC
>VZRU01014262.1:22301-49170 GCA_013398155.1 Pedionomus torquatus
GTGGGCAACAGGATGATCATGAGCCAGCAAGGTGCCCTTGTGGCCAAGAAGGCCAATGGCATCCTGAGGTACATCAAGAACAATGTCATCAGCAGGTTGAGAGAGATTATCCTTCCCCTTGACTCTGCACTGGTGAGGCCCCATCTGGAACACTGTGTCCACTTCTGGGCTGCACAGTTCAAGAAGGACAGGCATCTGCTGGAGAGGGTACAGCAGAGGATCACAAAGATGATGAAGGACATGGAGCATCTCTCTTATGAGGAAAGGCTGAGGGACTTGAGTCTTTTTAGTTTGGAGAAGTCTGAGGGGAGGGATCTGATCAACACCTATAAATACTTAAAGGATGGGTGTCAGGAGGAAAGGGCCAGTCTTTTTTCAGTGGTGCCCAGTGAGAGAACAAGCAGTAACGAGCACAAAGTTGTATGTAAGAAGTTCCATCTAAACATGAGGAGGAACTTCTTCACTTTGAGAGTGGCAGAGCCCTGGAAGAGACTGTCCAGAGAGGTGGTGGAGTCTGTCTCTGGAGACTTTTAAAACTCACTTGGACAAGTTCCTGTTCAACCTGCTCTAGGAGGTCCTGTTTTGCTATGGGGTTTGAGTTAGGTGATCTCCAGAGGTCCCTTCCAGCCCCATATCATTCTGTGATTCTTCTGGTGGCTGTACAAAGCAGTGTGCCTTAAGGACTGCAGCCCCACGGGTCAGCCTGGCTGAGGGGGGCTCCAGGCTTGTCTCTTCTGCCCAGATGTGGAGGCTGCTGCTCCCTTTCTCTCCCACTAAACCATCACATTTCTCAGTGTTAGTTTTACCATCCTGGCTTCTAAAACGTGGTCTCAATATTAATTTCCTGGAGAATAATTTTTCATCAAGTGATTTACAGAGGGAAAATGATTCTCGAAGAAAGTGGCTGGGAAGCATGAACAGAAAGACAAGTAGTGACGGGTGTTCCCAAAGGAGTTTGCAGAAAAGTGAAAATGCGAAAGTTAACTTGCTGTGATGAACTGAACTCACAACTAGGAAGCAGTGGATGGTTCTGCAGCCCAGTCTACGCCACAACTTGCCCACATGCATAATTTTTTTGTTTTGCCTGTTTAGCCTTAAGCTTACATAATGTCTGAACCCAATGCTTACAATGTCCGGTAACCAGATGTTGGTTGAGAGACAGACATACGCTAAATAGCACTAACAGTTTGGAGTAAAAAACTGTCATCCTCAACCACACACATCTGCAAATCCCAAGAGTGCTTTGCCTTTACACAGGTGCAGTTGAATCTTATGGCAAAAACTATATTGTCTGCTTAATGGACTTTGCTGTTCCCAGTAATTCATGATTTGGGCTTAAATGTATTTGATCATGGTTCATAAGAATACTTTCTCTTTTTTTTTAGCTTTGTTTTCTTCTCTCTCTCTTTTTTTTTTTTTTTTTTTTTTTTTTTTTTTTTCTTTATAATTCACAGGTNNNCTATGTAATTCAAAGGTCTTTGGGAAGCTGGGATCTTTCCTTGATTTAATTAAGAAAGATAATATATTTCTTTCTGTGGTATTTCCCTTTCAGCTCAGTTTTGCTAAATCATAAACTTAACTGCATTAGATCTAGTGATATGCAAATGAGTCCTTTAAAAATCCACCCCCTAAGCTCCAGAGACATGTGGGGAGTATTACACGTAGAAATCAGAGCCTCTGGGGTTCATCTGTTGTTAGTCCTGTCACAAGTGACATCCCTGAATACACACTGGTGTCTTCTCCCCCCTCTCCTCCCCTCCCCTAAAGTACTACTTTGCAGATTGTAGCATTGTGAGGCTTTGAAGTAGCACCTACAACTAAACTGCCACCCACACTTTCCTCTATTTAGGTCAGAGCCACTTCAAACTGGAAAGAAAAAAGCCACACATGAACAGACACACATACAAACAAAACTGATGCAGAGAAAATCAAATAATGAGGTGCAGCCACCCAAGGCTGGTGTGAAAATCAACATATGGGGAATTATTGCGAGCGTTGGGCTCTGCTTCAAATGGGCTTGTTTTGCCTGGAACACTGAGATGAGCTGAAAAAGGCAGAGTCAGTTGCTTCACTAATCGTTGAGCTACCTGCAGAGAAACAGGCAACCATAAAAAGAAACAAAACAATAGAGAAACAGATACAGAGGGAGCCTGTGCTGAATGGTGTAGGATGGGCTACCTGGCACCTTCCGCAGCTTTAAACTGCAGGGTAAAAATACCTTCTGCAGCAGTCATTACAAAAGCTAGACTTTAGGTTTTGGATGCTCCTCTGTTGCTCAGGCACCTGCACAGAGAGCTTTCCAAGGCCATCATGTTGAGGGGCAGGTGTGACTCCAAAGCACTGGGTTGCCCATTGCCAAGAGTGAAGGTTTTGGTGGGGCTCTGCTTTAAGCGTTCAAGTAGTAGATTAAGGCAACAGGAGGACTGTTCTTGTGGATCTGCTGTCCGGAGAATTCAAAGGACGTTGTTTAAGGGGAAGCAGGTTTTGGCCTGAATTGCTTGGTGAAGAAAAAAGGAAAGGGAAAAAAGAAAAAAAGGGAGGGGGGATACATTTTAAAAGGTTTAAGAATTCTTAAATCACCCAAGCAATCAATTATAGAATTGCACCTGAATTCTCAGAGGTGCACTGCTATGTGACAGCAAAAAGGAGACACTGTCCAAAACAAGTGGGTGGATTCAGTCCACAGAGCTCTATTCTTTGTCTGATGTTTTAAACTGGTAAAACGAGACACTCTTGGAAGACCTAATCTCTCTTCTGGCACATAGGCAATCTTATTTTCTTTTGATAAATTAAATCAAACCGTCTTGAAAAGGAAAGAAAATACTAAATTAATGTTATTGTTTTTATCCTCTTTTTTTTTTGGTGGT
Organism: Pedionomus torquatus; assembly: GCA_013398155.1. Classification (NCBI taxonomy): domain Eukaryota; kingdom Metazoa; phylum Chordata; class Aves; order Charadriiformes; family Pedionomidae; genus Pedionomus; species Pedionomus torquatus. The sequence goes on from VZRU01014262.1 coordinate 25,169, forward strand.
TGTTAGGCTACATTACAATAGGTATTTAAATGGCAATGCATCCATAGATTTGGTATAATGTAATGATTAAGATTGGACATTTTCCACTAGAAAGCTTTCTCTTTAACAAAATTATGAAATGTGACAATATAAAGAGGTGTTATGGGGATTCATAACTCTTTTTTTTTTCCCCAGAAAACATGTGTAACATATTTCTCTGCATGTCTGTATGCAAAGTGCATATCAAATCTTGGCAGAAAACTGAATTTCAAGAATGTCAGAATTTCCAGGAGGAAGGACATTCTTTACCATTGTGGAGAAAACAGAGAATTTGAACTTAAACATGACAAGAAGGACAGAAAGGAAGACATAGTGAAATAATGGTCTTTGTCTTAGAGTCACTGAAAATCTGTCTTAACTCCCATGGAAGTTGATGTGTATTTGGCACAGCATTAAAATACCATGGCAAATCCAGACTACTTACCTAAAAGCAAATAGATAAATTTCAAGATGAACTGAAAGCTTGCCTACATTAACATTTCAGGTCAGGTTAGGAGTGCACTTTTTCAGTGAAGCTTCTGCTGTTCTCATTCCAGATATACTTAAACCAGGTGAGGCACTCTAAAAGACCACCAATGCACTCCTACAGTGGTTTAACCCCATCTGGCAACTAGTGCCTTACATCTCTCTTTCCTCCTAAGGAACAGCTTGGGGGAAGAGGGGAAAAAAGAGAGGAAAAGAAAAAAAGGAAAGAAAACCTTGTGGGCTGATGTAAGGACAATTTAATAGAAACAACAGCAGAGAAGAAAAAATAACAATGATAACAACAATTATAACAATGACAGGGGTCACTCACTGCCTGGTGAAGTAGCATCATTCCAAGCAGTGACCACAGATTCCCACATCTCCTGGTTAACACCCATTTATATAGTGAGCATGACATCTATGGTATGGAATATTCCATTGATCATTCCATCATTCTGTCTGTACTTCTATGGGGAGCTGGAAAAAGTCCTTGATAAGTGTAAATACCACTTATCAACAACTAAAAACAATAGCTATTATTGACATTTCTTTCATGGCAATCACTAGAAAGAAAATTAACACTTTCCCAGCTGAAATCAGGATTACTCCAGGTGCCCATAGGTGTACCATCTGCAGAACCACACTAAGGTGCTCCCCTGAAGTGTATACGATATAGAGGTTCTTGTCCAGTCATTAGTTAAATAATCTTACCTCCAGTGATGAAGGTAAATACTTAAAAATTACTGGGATCATATTCCTGAGAAACACAAGGTGGTAAAATGTGACTGCATCTGTGTGCATGTGTGTATGTAATACAGTTATAACCATGCCAGCAAAGAAAATATTGCCAGCACTAACATACTACAGAGACCTTAGAACCATATTGTACTGTGGTGAATATTTCTTCTTTTTTGTTCTGCTCTAGTTTTATACCCTTCTTAAACCGCATTATTGAGACTGGTTCCCATATCCCCTAGTAGTGATTAGTCAGTCACGAGTAAGAAAGTTTCAGAAGAAAATGTGTATATATACAATAAAATAATTTTTCATTTTTACAACTGTAATAAAAGCAGGGAGGGAAAAAAGAGAAAGGAAAACAAAAAACAGCCAAACAACAACAACAACAAAAAATAAATAAAAACAATGAATGCTACTAAAAGGAGAAATAAAAGACAAACATAACAATAGCAGGTCAGGATTCAGACAGAGCCTTCAAATCATACAGGAAATGTGAAAACCATTCAGCACCAGTAATCAACCTACAATATGCATAAAACAAAAAGATATTAATACCTGGATGATATACATCTCTCACCCAAGGCAGACTCAAGCTAACTAGAAAAGTCAAGCACTTATCATGAAAATTATGTGAAGGATTAGAATACCAACATCCCAATCATTCTTAGAGAGGAAACACAAACTATAAAATCCTTAATGCCAGTTATTTAGTGAGGTGTAGGTTGATTTTCTCTCTCATCTTCTTCTCTTTCAGCTTGATAAAGATAACTTGCCTAAACAATAGAAACACCTCCTGTGCTGCACCAGTAACATCCAAAATCTATCTGAGTAATAACATGGTTTGAAAAACCATCACAGAATTTCACTGAAAATATTACTGAACATACACCCCAGAGAGACAATATGGCTTATGGTTCACATAAGGGAGATGAAAATCAAGCTAAAATACAGGCTAAGTGATGTGCCTAGGGTCTCACCAGTGTTTTGTGGCAGACCAGAGGTGTGAACCGAGGCTAATGTTCCCATCAGTACTTGACTGCACAGACTATGATTTAAATAACGTTAGTTACAGCAGAGGTAGCTGTAAATCCTGAACTTGCAGCCAAGAAAGTGAAGCAGAGAGAGGAAGTGATTTGCATATGAGTAAATTTGTAGAAGATCTGGCAATTAAATGTATAATTTCTAAGACTGAAAACAGTGTCTTAATCACAAGACCATGCTTTCTAAACAGCGGGGAACTATTTTTTTTTTCTTGTGTTCCACTCCCAGATAAGTGCTATTCAGCAAGAAGTTGGGTGACATTATCAATCTGGAATGTGCAGAAGCTAAAGTTTGTCACACACTTAGCAGGAATTTACACAAAAGTAGATTATTGCTACAATCAGTTGAAAAATTCAATTTGGAAAACACCTATGGCAACATACAGGCTCACTGCTATTAAAAAAGTCTGAATTCAGAACTAGCCACACCAAGAGCAAACAAGGGTTTGCAAGAGAAGACAGCAAAATATTTATCAGCTCATTCCCTAGAAAGACTTTGAAAGCTGCTTTTTTTTTCTTTTTTTTTTTTTTTCTTTTTTCCTTTCTCTTACATCTTTAAGTACTCCTGAAAGCTTGCCTCTGGCATGTCTTCTACACAAGGGAGAACATCCCTGATTCCTTCAGCTTTGAAGCTGTAAAGTCAGAACACCCTTGTTCAGCTATGTGGCTTCCTCAAATGGGCTTGAAACATATGCTGTGCTGAAAACTTAGTCCAGATAAGAAACAGCCAGCAACTCTAAAACAAACAAGCTTTTTTGGGTCTGTAGAATATACAACACCTGAATTTTTTTATGCAAAAAATTATAGAAGGCATAAGTCCTTTACCTGGTAACCTAAACCTCATAGAAGAAGAAAAAGAAGCCTTTGTTGAATTTTCTTGATGTGTTTTCATAAGTTGCTTTAACATTTTCTGCTTGCCAATATTCCTAAAAATCAGTTTTCATGTTGTCTTATACAGCAGTTTTTCCTCATATCATTCTTTCATTCAGTTTTTGGTAGTCCGTTCAAACAGCTGTTTATACAGTCTCATTTCTGCTCTGGGGAAGAGGCTTTCACTCATTCTTCCAGCTATAAGTAGCACACAGAGATGATGAAACTGATTCAGACACAATGAACGTAAAATATTACAGATCATTCTTACTTTCTTTACAATGCCAGATATACATACAGTCACATACAGGATTCCCAAACTTGTTTGAGTCCTCTTTGAATTCTTTCATTTCTCTATTGCTTATAAACTCTTCTGGAATTTGCAGAGTAGACATTGCTCATTCTAGGTCATTAGAGAACTTGGTCTGGTGGATACATTCAGGGTATGTCTAACACACCAGGCATTTCAGAAGACATAACTAAAGGGAAGTATGCTGACAAGAATCCTTTTGAAATCCATAGTATGCCTACTGGGTCAGGAAACAGGAGATTTGAGATTGATTTCCAGCTTTGTCAAGAAGGAACTTAAAAGCTGCTTCTTGGTTACAGGTTTTTTTGATGCTGGAGGTGGGTATGGGTATAGTCTTAATTAGCTATATTAAAACTGTCCATTTTGCATGCCTTTGCTAAGAAAATATGTGTGAACTTTATTATTATCAAGTTTATTACTTGAGTGTTTGAGTGACAGTGCGGTGCAGAGCTCTAAATTGCAATGGTTTTACCTCAAGTTTAAGCTCATAATTCTAAAAGGACACAGGACTAGAATGAAAAACATCTTTGTGTCATATGAATGCCTCATCTCTGGGATACTGTTCTTTTTCTCTTCTTTGTCTTTCCTTGCCTAAAGGTCACACTCCTCCCCAGATTCCATGACAGTGGTGCCCCAGCACAAAGAAAATCGCTGCCACAGTAGTGATGGCCCGGGGCCTAAATGATAGGTGCTGCAATAATGATGCCTTAGATCCTTTATATCTCACTTACCAAAAAAGCATACTACTCATCTGTGACAAAGTGTGTTTCATTAGGATATCTCAGAACTTTTCTGTGGAAGTCAATAACGTTGTTTTACAGGTAAGACATTAAGTGAATTATTCTGCTAGAAAGTGGCTAAACTGAAAATAAAATCCAACTTTAATCATTAGATACTCCTGACAGCTAGATGGACATTCTGCAGAACTCAGCTTGATATATATTTGGAAAACTGCTAGTGTCTGTTCTGAGTATTTTTTCATCAAGTGAACTTTTGCTGTTGAGGTATGAGCCTTTTCATTTCAAAGCTTGAGACCTCCTCACCGCTGCTTTGCTTCTTGCTTTGCTCCTTTCAGGGATGTGGTGGGTTGACCTTGGCTACATGCCATATACCCATCAAACCTTCCTCCTTCAGCAGGACAGTGAGGGAGAAAATATGGAAAAAGCCCTCATCAGTCAGGACAAAGGCTGTTTAACAAAGCAGAAGCAAGGGAAAAGTACGCTGCTTCACATCAGCAGGCAATGTCCAGCCATTTCCAACCACATAGTGGGCTGCTCTGGAAGACAAATGTTGTAATAATAAATACCCCCTGTACCCCTCCTCCCCTTTCCCCCCAGCTTCTGCTTTCTCTTAGTTTTTATTGTTTGTCAGACCTCATATGGTGTGGAATATCCTTTTGGTCAGTTTGGGTGAGCTGTCCTGTCCCAAGGTCTTTCCCACACCCCAGTCTACCAGTAAGGGTGTGAATGTTGGAGAGACAGCCTTGATGCTGTGTGAGCATTGGTCAGCAGCAAACTAACCCATTTGTGTGTTAGCAACACCTTTCTGGCTAACAAAGCAAAGTGTAGCACTATGGCTGCTGCTGTGGGAAAAATTAACTTCATCTCAGCCAGGAAAAATACAGTGGAAAACATGAAGAAGGTACCCAAGTGATTCATGGTGTTACTAATGGTGTAAAGTGGATATGCTATACCACAATATAAATTTAGAGAGATGAACGTGAGTCACTTGGGTAGGCTTTTAAATAAAATTAATAAATAACTTTTCTAGGATACCTCATCTGTTTTATATACAGAACCAAAAATATTCTTTAATCCCAGTCTCTTGATCCTACCATGGCAGTGAAAAAAAAACTTGTGTGGTGAAGTACAAAGCATATTTGAAACCGTAACACCATTAGGTCAAAATGCAGTTACCTTGAAAGAAAAATCTGTAATTATGTATTGTCTACTTCTCTCCTTTTCTTTTATCCTACCTGACTCCTTCCCCCCCTCCCCCCCCCACAGTCTCTCCAGAAACTCGGTCTTTTTTGCTGGATATATTGGAAAATAAATTAGTTGGATTTGTGCTATCAGGAAGTCTGTCATTAGGGGGATATTTGTCTTTTTCTGCTTCCCTTTGTGGTTTCTATCAAAGGTTTAAGCATGTGTGTTACATCTCTCTTTATCTTTATTGTGTTTTAATGTAGAAGGGAAAGAAAACAGGAAAGATATTTTATCTCCTTATGTTCCATATAAGGATCAGTTGCATTGAGGTAGCACCTCATATCTCTTATGTTTCACTTGTCCACAAATTGTTTGAGCCAACTGACCAAACTTAAACAAAAAGCAAGAATGTGATTTAGATAAGATTTCTTCTGGGTTACTAAATTACTGAAAGTCTGGGTAGCAGTGCTGGTTTGTGTAGTACCTGTTCAGCTTTGAGCTTATTTTAGGTATGATTTTCTGTAATTTGTAGATAACTATATTAATAAAAAAAAAAAANATGTTTAATAAAAAAAAAAAAAAAAAAAAAAAAAAGGTGGAAAGTCATTTTAACAGTGAACCATTTGATGTAGTTGTTTCTTCAGTTTGAAGTATAGTTATATTTCTTCATTATTAATATGAATATATGATTACCTTGACATCTCATATTAGCTCAGTTAAACTTGAATGGCCAACCAAACATGCTTCTTACCATGCATATATCTTCGTCCTGTAAAATGCAGTGAACAATTTTACAATGTAGATATTTTGCCTATTTTCGAAGACCTTCTGGGGCTTGTCAGTCTTTGACTTCATTGAATAGAGTAAGTTAACATTTCTTATTTTCCCCACCAAATCCAGAGTGCTTTGGAAAGGACAAAACCAGCAACAGCAAATCATCCAGAAACAAATACATCAGTTCAATTGACTCAAGTCTTGTGTTTTGCATTAAATCTATGTGGTACTGAAGTTATTTATTTAGCTGTGTGCCCATGGAGAGCTATGTGCGCTCTGATTTGACCAAATGCTTAAGCACTTTGTAAAATATACATTATGGTGATTGAGCAATAAATGTGATATGGGTGAAGCCAGTTGCATTTAGTAGTGTTTTTCATGTTGCCAAATGAGAAATTTGTCTGACCCTGTTATATATGCAATACACTACCCATAAACTTGCATTTTCCACGCTATAATGTCCAAATTTTCTGCTTCATCCTTTTTTTTTTTTTAATTTTTCCTAATTTTGCATTCAAAATATACAAAGAAGCAGTTACTTGCTTGAACAAAACAAAAAACAAACAAACAAAACAAACAAAAAAAAGAAAAATAAAAAGAACACAGCCTACTTTTCTACATTTTCCTGTATAACAGCGGTGCTAATTCTGAGTATTCCTTTTTTGGATTATTTGCTTTCTGGCTATAGAAAGCAACCAGTAAGAAAGAGAAGATTATGAATGAGACAAAGGCAAAAACATAGCCAAAGATGACTTAAGTGGTGATAAAAATACAGTGGCTAGGACAAATGTCTGAATTATTCATTTCTGTTGATACCATAAACACAACACGGGGCAAGCTGTAATATATGTCTTGGAGGTCACATAGATAATGAAATTAGTTGTTTATTTCAATAAAAATCATAGGAAGTAGTTTTGATTAAATAATAAGGAAGTGTTAACCATTATTTCCTTGAATAATTTTAAAGTGAATGTAGGGGAGGGTGGAGGAAATCTGTTTTACACTAGGAAAGTGTAAAATTCCTCTATAGGAATTTCCTCTATAAAAGGGTTTTGCATTCCCATGCAGTTATTTAATTCCTTATTTTGATATAAAAATACTGCTACTTTCAAAACCTGACAGAAGTTAAAGTCTTAGGTGGCTCCTGTGACTCTACAGTAACCAGTACCACATCCAGATTAGATACTAGGAAGAAATTCTCTCCTGTGACAGTGGTGAGGCACTGAAAAAGGTTGCACAGAGAAGTTGTGCATGCCCCATCCCTGGAGATGTTCAAGGCCAGGCTTGATGGGGCTTTGATCAATCTGGTCTACTGGGAGGTATACCTGCCCATGGCAGGGGGGTTGGAACTTGATGATTTTTGAGGTCCCTTCCAACTCTAACCATTCTATAATTCTATGGTTATAAGCTATTTGGGGTGAAAACTGGCTTTTTATTTTCTATATACAACTCAAGCAAGGTTTGAGCGATTAGTTTGATGCAATGGACGTGGTTATGACTTTTTATTACCAGCATATGGTGGAAATGGTCTGTCCTGGAGAAAGATTGGGATCCTGTAGAACTAGCATTTCATCAATCTGTGCACATCTCTGACATATCCATTTATGTAAAGCTGCATGGTATGAAAATGTTTTCTGATGGCAGCTGTATTTAAACTGATCAGCTGCCTAACACTTTGACACATCTTGGGTTTGAGCTATCTTGTCAATATAGAGGGATTATATTAGTGTGTCACTGATGCATGGGAAATTGCTTTGCTGTGATACCACTGAGATCTTTAATTCCTACAAGATAAGAGATAGCAGTGTTCATAAAGCAAGCTAGTTTTCCAATGGAATTTAAGTGCTTAAGCACCTTAGGGGTTTTATTGTTGTTTTTTTTGGGAGAGGATGGAGGGGAGGGAGAAGGAGGGAGAAGGTGTTCTGAAGATGCAGCCTGTGTTTAATTTTACATATAATATGCCCACAGGAAGAAAGAACTGGAAATTTATTCACTGTTTTTTCATCATCGTGTTTTCAGACCAGACCTACACAGAAATGTGGTTGTGCTAATTTAGTCCAAAGTTAATTTAGCCCGGCATGTTGCATCTGACAGTAACCAAACGCAGTGATGTAGAGTAAGAACAAGGCGTGAACAGTAACAGTCCTCCAAATATTCTCCCAAGCTGAATTCTTGTCCATGTTTGTTGGTTAATTTTTGTTGCAGACCATTCTGCAAAAAGCAGTGTGTTGCCTTCAGCTCTGCTGGGCTACCAAGGTCTAGGGGGCCAACTTCATGAAGCACAGGGAACAAGCTTCCCAGGACACCAGAGGGTCAGCAGGAATTATCAGATCTTCCTCAGGAATGCAGAAGATGCTGTTTTCCTCGGATGCTGATGAAACCTACTAATTTTTTTCTTGCAGTTTGAATCAAGAGTCAGTCATTTGGGGAACAGCAAAGCTGAAAAACCTATTTCATCAGGGCTTTCTGCTAAATTTTGACTGCCACAGTTATTTCTGTAGCCCATTCTCACGGCTGTTTCTGCCACCTGGCACTTGGATATCCCTGTCGTTTGTTGGTTGCTTCTGTAGGCAATTTACTCCATTGTCTGCTGGTTTTCCTTGTAAGAGAACATTTACAAATGTACAAAGTTGTGGATAGAACAAAAAGGATTCTCGTTGTACATATTTAAAAGTGAAGTTGCATGAGGCTTCAACTTAGAAGATAACACTGTATATTTATTTATCTTTTTAAAGCATTGTTGTAGTTCCTGGAGCTCTCCTTGACATCTTATCTATCACGGTGCTTCCACTGAATATTCTAACACTTTGCTGCTTTTAATCTTCAGATGTAAACAAAAGCTTATTTTTTCATACCACCATCACAACCTGACAAAAGGCTGAATATTGATTTATCTGCTGAAAGAAACTGTCTAAAGTTAATTCAAAATACCTTCCCATCTACTAAATACCCATTACATGTTGTGTTCTTTTTTTTCTTTTCTTATTTGGATTCTTGCAGACCATATTTGTAGAGAGTATACTCTGGGAGCTGAAAGCTGCAACTTTACTTCATGATTGTAACTTTTTGATTTGCACTGCGCACCATAAAGGAAAGAATGATAAATCAGATATATAGTGCACTCTCACCTTGAATGCTATGTTCCATTTTGGCCAACTCAACATGGCAGGAGTAAAAAAGTCTTGAGAAAAGCAATGAGAATGACTGAGATTTCCAGATGAGGAGAGATTAAAAACCCTGGAACTATTGCCCTGGATCTGTAATTCACCCAGCATCGTGAAAGATTAACCAGAGCTGGCTGAAGCTTGGACTACTAACATGGTTTATCTGCAGAAGCATTTCCAGATCCCTTATCACTGCATATCTACGTGTCTGCTCTTCCCCTGATGAAGTGAAGTTGGTGGCACAAGTACATATTTAAGGGCAGCAGAACTGTGTCCTTAATCTGGGCAGCATGAGGTAGAGAGGAGGAGGAGAAAATGTTTTCTTTTAGATTACAAATTACTTTGGTAAGATATTTTTATCATGATGTATGTGTACAATGCCTAGCAGAGTGCATTACAATGATTCTGCAATATAAATGTGAAATATGAAGAAAGACAGAGCTGGCAGTGGCGTATAAATAATAAGTGACATGGAAAAAGCCCATTAGGAGTGCTCTTAATTTAGTTCTGTTTTAATTAGACTATTAGGGTAAATGTCACCAGATGATGCATTTATATACAATTCCTAATTCTTTTTCCTGAAATTCACAGAAAGGATTTATTCAGAAAACATATTTTATCGTATTATTTACTCTATATGTTAGAAGCTTTGTAGGTGTCAGCAGAGTTTACTATCTTCCTTTATTCAACTTTTATGGCAAAGTTGGTTGTGGGAACTGGATAACTGGTGGCTAGATACAAGAATTGTCAGGATACTTTTTGATCACCTCTGTTCCAGGGTTGTTGTACCCATATGAATCAAAAATCTTATTATTTAAAATAACATTCCATGTCCCTGGTTGGCAAGTCCAAGATGCTAGGTAGCTATCAACAGAGGGACACAATGAAAAGATTAATGCCCAAAATAAGTAAAGAACTAGCAATAAATCATTAAAATATCAAATTACTTGATGTTCAGCTCTGACTCAGTGTACCTAAGAAGACAGTGTTGAAAGCTATAATTACCCCTTTTGTAAATGAATGGTTTAAGCTTCCACTAGAAATATGCAGATAAGAGAAGAACATCAAAATTCATAACTGCTCGGAATTTTCAGAAATACTCATCATTTTTTAGGGAAAGAAAATGCTACCATCTGGCCTCTGTGGGTAGAGATCAAACACAGCTGAAATGCTGCAGTTTGTTACCATTCATCACAGAGCAGAGGTAACCTCACTAAGGGCTTCACTCTTAGCCTTTCATAAACAATATGCCAGCTATGGTAGAATTTTTTGAAAAACAAAACAAAGCAAAACAACACAAAACAAAACTAAAAAGACCGAGAGACTTTCCTCAGTGAAACACGTTTAAGTTGAATTTATTATTATTCTTTTTTTCAGTCTGTGATGGGTTATGAACACTGATTTGATCTGAAGCTCAGGTGAAAATTACTAATGTCATCAGATGAAGATATTTGATCCCGAAGCTGATCTTTTACATACCCAAATTGAATACGAGGTGTTTTGAAAACAGGCAATGGGTGCTGAGTACTTCAAAAGTCTGGCCCTGAGCACTTGTGAGAAAGACCTCTTTGTTACAGGCCTTTCTGGTGTTTCACATCTGTGGTAGGTAATGCCATGGGAGTGTCCTTTGTCATTCTGCATTAATGGTGCCTGTCAGGCACAGAGCACTAATACCTTGCAGTCAGACTTGTGACCCGGCACATCCATCTTACAGATGGCACCTTTGCTTATACCTGAGCTTGCCTAGATACATTCTAAACACGTTTTTTTAAACCTCTAACGAAAAGCTTTTTACAGGAGTTTGGCATGCAGTTGCTGTTGCTAATCCAATCCTTCAGTCTCAAAAAATCATCTTTCTTGCATGGTAAGACAGGGAGGGAAAAAAAAAAAAGAACTCACCTGGGAATCTAGGCAGCCACCACTACCTCATTTGTCTTCCTTCGGCAATCAAAAAAATCCAGATTTTAATATCTGCTAATGGGCTAAGAACATGCAAACTTTCATCTTTGTCATGTCCTGAGCAGTCACTGTTTGATAAAGCACTGGAAAAAGCCCTTAGGTGTTATAGAGGCCAATGGATAAAAACATGTATTTAAATATATTTCCACTACGTGTAGCTGGGATCAAGATTTGCTTGTACCTCCTAGAGGTCTCTGCTGCAGACTGACTGGGTACAGGAAAAGCTGTCTGCCCAGAAATTTTCCTTTTCTACCTGCAGACAAGCAGAAAAGAGAAAGAAATGGCATTGCTGAATCCCCTATATCCAGTGATACAGACTAATACATGTGAAGAACTCTTAATAGCACCTTATCAACTAATAGGAAAAAAAATAGATGTATATATGTATATCATTAGGTCAGAATGTTCTGATCTAAGGACAATCCTTTTTTCAGAATCTATTGTGGAGTCCCACTCACAAAGAGCAAAAAGCTTACTCTAATGTTTAAACACTTTTTTAGAAAGCTCAAAGAGACATTATGAAAGATAATTTTACAGGGAATTTCTCATTATCAAATTCTCAGAAAGTAATGGAATAGAAATTTATCAAGTGAACAATGTAAACTATGCAAATGGAAGAAGAAATGTAAAGAAGTTAATGTAAAAAATACCAACATAAAATGGATAAAAGTGCAATATCCTGATTTCAGGAAATAATAAACTATAATACTTTGAAAGAATAATCCATTTGTCTTAAAAAATTTACAAGAAATATTCATCATTTTTTTAAAAAATGGGAAAACTAAGTAGTCACTTGCCCATTTTAAATTAACTCTTCTTCAATTTCTTCTACCAAGCTGGCTTACATTTTTCAGAACTTGCTGTTTTCCTCCCAGTCTGAACTTCTTAGGACTGTAACTGTCATTGAGGCTTACTCAATTTCTTTATTCTTTTTATATTAATAGCTCGACCTCTTCTTTTAAACCAAAACAATCTGGTGCAATTATTCCATAACCTTTGTGTTATGTCCATTTTACGATTCTTAGTAGATTAGTTGTTGAATATATTAAGAGATTAATAGATTATCATCAACATTTAAGGTACACTTTCAGCTAAATGTATTAGCTATTACACATAGGAATCCCTTTAGTTTTCAAATGTAAACAAAATTTCCCATTTCTTTTTAAACTGCATTTAGAGGAAAGTGTTTATGTCGACCTTAGACCTAGACTTACCACAAAAGCGAGTAACTTAAATAATTTTTTTCAGAAACTTTGTAAAACTCATTGTCTAGAAATAGTCTAGGTGGGTTTTTGTTTGGTTGATTTGTGGTTGTTTTTTTTTTTAACTAAAAAATAGTTCTTTCCTTTCTGTGAAAGAAAAGAAAGAAAAAACCAAACACTTAACTTTTTCTTTCCAACTGAATCTCTTATTGCAATGTACTCTTTGCTACTAATGTTAATCCATACAGTACAGATTAATGCCAGAGACACTACTATCTTTTTCCTTCCTGATTATAGAATCATACTCTATTTTTGTCAGTTAAAGATCCAGACCTTCCTGCAGTAGTTCTTAAGCAATCAGTTTTAAATGTGTCACGTCAGATTGGCCTTTTGCTACATTAACTTTAAACTAGAATGAATTATTCTACTTATACCTGTCCTGGCCTAATCTAATTTTACCAGTCTCCCTATGCGTTATTACCTTTGGACACCAGCTGGTCTCTTCAGTGACTGTCCATTAGTGTCTCTGAAAGGAGATAACTCCACTGTCCTGATGAAGGGCAATGAAGAAATATGTATCACAGAGGCTAATTTGGTGTGCCTAAATTATGTGAAATGCAGGTGAAATTTGCCTTGTAGCATGATTTAAAGCAAACAACTAACTTGTTGGCTGGCTTGGTAATGCCTACAATTGCTAATCACATGTTTATGACCAACACGAAACTCTAACTCTATGTCTCTAACTCTCATTCTGATCCCATACAATGTCTTCCAGTAATCCAGAGTCTCAGGAAATCCCTTGTCAAAGACAAATATTGTATTTTGTTTCATGATCTTATTAATATTTGGAGAAGGAGACTAGTTAGAGACCTAGACCAGCCTTACCGGACTTCTCCATTTTCTTGGTAATGGCTGGTGAAAAATAAAGTATGTGCATTTTCTTTCCCTTGTGAAATGATATTCAATTGTGTGATATCCTGATACTATGAATGGAATTTTTCCTTTTCTTTTTTTTTTTTTTTTCCTCTTACATTTAGATTTCAAAGGTTCTAAAAGGTTCTAACTTGGTGCTGTTATAAGATTAGAAAATCAGATACAATTTTGGAAAAGAACCCTACATTTAAAACAACGTCTTGGAAGCAGGGACAACTTGCAAACCAGCTCATTCTGTGTGGAGTTTATTCTAGTCAAGTTTTGAAAATTCCATGTTAACTCCAATCCAAGTTGTGCATAATTTCCCCAGTCCCTGGTTGGTTCTGCATTCTAGGAAGGACTTAGGAGGCCCACTTTTGAACATCAGCAATTTATATTAATCTAAGATGAAACATGAATGCTATTCCATTTTTTTAAAATGCATTAAAGATAAAATTAAACAATACTTGGTATCTTAAATAGAACTCCATTCAAAACCCATTTGTTTTCAAAGAATCATCAAAGACTAGTTTGGTTTAGAAGGGATCTGTAAAGATCATCCAGTCCAGCACTCCTGAAATGAGCAGAAACTTCATCAACTAGATCAGGTTGCTCAGAGCTCTCTCTGACCTGATCTTGAATGTTTCCAGGGATGGGACATCTACCAGCTCTGTGGGCAACCTGTGCCAGTGTTTCACCACCCTTAGTGTAAAAACTTTATTCCTTAAATCTAGTCTAAATCTACCCTCTTTTAGTCTTAAAAAATTAGTTTTTACTCCTTGTCTTATCACTACAGGTCCTGTTAAAAAGTTTGTTCCCATCTTCCATCTTCCTTCCTTCAAATACTGAATGGCTCCAGTCAGGAGCCTTTTCCTGTCCAGTCCTTTCCTCCAGTCCCTAGAGTGTTTACTTCTCCAGGCTGAACAGCCCCAACTCTTGTAGCCTGACCTTGTAGGAGAGGCGCCCCAGGCCCCTGATGATCAATGTAGACTTCTCTGGACCTGCTCCAGCAAGTCCACATCTTTCCTGTGCTGAGGACTCCAGAGCTGGACACAGTACTCCATGTGGGGTCTTACCAGACAAAAATAGAAGGGCAGAACCATTTCCCTCAACCTTCTGGCCATGCTTCTTGTGATGCTGCGTGGGACAAGATTGGCTTTCTGGGCTGCCAGTGCACATTGCTGGGTCATGTCCAGCTTTTCATCCACCAACCAAGTCCTTTTCAGTAGGGCTGCTCTCAATCCCTTCACCCCTCAGCCTGTATTGATACCAGGTGCAGGACCCCACACTTGCCCTTGCTGAACCTCATGAGTTTTATATGGGCCCTCTTCTTGAGCTTGTCCAGGTCCTTCTGAATGGCACCCTGTCCCTCAGTCATATTCAGCTGGACCACTCAGCTTGTTGTCAATGGCAAACTTGCTGAGGGTACAGCTGGTCCCACTATGACACTGACGAAGATATCAAACAGTACTTGTCCCAACAAGGACCACTGAGGGACACCAGTTGTCACTGACAAGTGAAAACCACTTGTTTTGTGGAGGACTTGAGGATTAAATCTCTTCTTCAAGTCTAACTCTTATTTTTTTATTATTGTTTTCATGACTTCTTGTGACAGAATAATGCACACAGCATAATGAGTTTGTCACAGCCATAAAATTTATTGACTTAGACTTTTATCTCAAAACATTGATATTTATGTGAGTAGATCGATGGATCACAGATGTTCACAGATGACCTAGCCAGTGGCATTATTCAATATAAAACAAAAATACCTTTCATCAGCCCACAGTTTCTTCATATTTACATCTCTTCAATCCTTTCATTTTTGTCAAAGTGCCTAAAATACTTATGTGCCCAACAGAAACAGCAGTAAAAGATTGAATAATATAGCAGAATTAAGTTTAAAATCTTTGAAATCTAGGAGAGATGCTCTGTAATAGATTGCTTAGGAAAGCTATGTTGTCTTCATCCTTATTAGGACAGAGGCTATTAGACAAATGTAGACTGATATTAAACCAGATAGCATGAACACTCAATCTGATTGCAGAACTGGTCCATGGAGAAGACATCCTCTTGAGAATCTCATGAGTTCTAGTTTTTGTGAGAAAATTAAAAGATAATATTTCCCATGTTTTATCAATGGAAAATATTAGCAGGTAGTTTTTCAGTAAATATGAACATCTATGTCATGATACTAACGATACCAGTAGAATCACTGAATTATTCTTTTATCAATTCTGAACTTAAACTTGGAGACAATAAATGGTGAAAGATATTAATACGAGATATTTTTATCCCTTAAAAAGTGTAGTGACTATTATAAACAAGATTAAAAGTTATTTGCAGAGGTAATTCATGTGGATTACCTTAAATTCTTGCTGGAAATTACCCTCAAAATTTCCAAAAGGTTTTTATGTTGCCCATAACAAGAACATCTGAGGTAGGTGTGTGATGTCTAGGAGCTTCTTCAGTGACTGTGAAAGGTCAAGTATGAACACCTCAGACTTCACCAAACCATTTCATTATTGAAGACTGGGCTGAAACCTTTTTCGCAGCTCTATTTTTAGCCTTAGATAAAACATAGATTTCCAGACATACAGAATAAGTGAGAAATATATTTAAAAAAAAAAAAAGGGGGGAAAGGAAAAAGTGTGTCAGACATGTTAAGCATGTCTTGATTGTTTAAAATTAGTTTATTTTGTCAATATCCATGTTAACTCTGAATATTTCTGAACAATAAAGGATGTCTCTAACAAGATACCAAAAATGGATGACAATGCAGGAATATCATTTTCACTGTGAGAGTGATATTTGTGTTGCATAAGCACCCAAAGACTCAATATACTTCAGAGCATTACTGGAGATTTTTTTCATGCTTTGGAGAATTTATATTCATAGGAATTTAAAAGAGTACTCTCACTCAAGAAAGAGTCCTTTTGAATCGTTCTTTTCAAAGAAACAGACATTTTAGTATGGCAATTAGCTAGTTTGCTTAACTGAGAAGCAGATATTCTTGTGATCACTCAAGCTAACTGTGAAAACAAGCAAGAACAAATCCGTACTCTAATGACTGCAGATGGCAATACCATTCTACATCTCATCTCTTAACATTGTAAATTCTCTTACTAATACCCTTATATGTCCATTTTACACTTGGGGATTTTATTTTTCATATGAGTCCAGATTTCCCACTGGTGTTAGCAATACTACAGGTAATCTGAACTATTGTTCTGCCCCTGAGTTTCATAGTTATAACTTACTACACTCCTGGCTTTTTGTACAAGTTCCAATGCTTTATGCACAGCCACAGCAATGCTGTCACTCTTCCTTTTGGGGAAGCAAGGGCAGAAAGGTGTCTCATACCCTGGGAACTAACTATATGTCAAGTCAGGCTTGAAAGCAGCAATCTGAGTCATAGAAGCTACATGTAGAGTCATAGTAGCTACAGATGCTTCATGGGATGGGTTTCTTGGCTTTCCAGCATGGGGTCAATTACAGTAGCAATTACATCACAGCCTTAGCCAAAATCCTTCTTTTGGCATTGAAACAAATCACCTGCTGGTGTCCGCTACAGGCAGCTAGATTTCAGCTCCAAAAAATTTCAGTGCAATTTGGGTGAGGATAGGATGCAAGTTCAAAACAGCATGAAAAATATTACACATGAACTCTATGACAGGTCAACATCCTATCTGCTCTGATCTACTCAACAGGTCTCCTCATCTTTTTTAGTGCATGCCCTAGTGTGGCTGAAATGCTTTATTCCCATTTTCCAGGAGCAAACCTAATTCTCCAAAGGGGAAGAAGAGATTGTTAGAGGGAATGTGTTATGAGTAAAATACAACCCGCCAGATGGCACACAGCTTTGTGTCAAGAGAAGGATAAATCTGCAGCTCTCCCAAGGTAATAGCTGGAAGAGGCTGAGCTTCATGAGGTATAATCCTACCATCTCTCCAGCCTATCAGGCAAATGTATGTTGTGACATCACAAAGTGCTCAACCATCTACACTTTAGGCTAGATTTGAAGACAGCAGGTAATAGAAGAATTAGGCTGACCAGAAAGGTGGTAAGAGTCTCTGTCTCTGGAGACGTTCCAAGCCTACGTGGACAAGTTCCCATGTAACCTCTTCTAAGAGGACCTGCTTTGGCAGTCGGTTGGGTCTTTGGTGGGATTGGACTAGACGTTCTCCAGAGGTACCTTTGAACCCTGTCGTTCTGTGATTCTGTAGTAGAAGAATTGAGATTGAAATTATCACCACAGCTCCTGAAAAAAAAGTTTCTACATATAACTGTAGTGCCCTTTGTAACTAAGGACTAAAAGCAATTAGGAGGACCAATTGGCTCAAAGAAAACTTAATGAAACCTACTGACAGGCAAGAAAATCACAGCCCTTTTAATATTTCCCTCATCTCTTTTCACATGTTGGTTGTCCAGGAAAATCAATCCCTAGACAAGGCTGATCAGGCACAAAATCAGACTAATTTTGTACAGAAATGTTAGACCTCACAGTTTGAAGGAATCTTAGCAGCTTGAGTGGCTACTGAAGGTCAGCTTCTCCTCATCTGAGTCTACTAAGGACTTCTGGCTGTGTTCTTGCTTCCCCTTTCATGTGCTATGGTATACCAAGATGGCTCCAGAAGCCAAAAAAAACAGGGTTTTTTTTTGTTTCTTTTTTTTTTTTTTTTGAATCATACTGGTTTAATGTTGAAAAATATCCTTCCAGACAAGTTGGTTGTACTCTCTTAAGTAACTTGCTGCTACCAGCAGGGATATCTCCCTTTCTCTGCCCTCCTTCTACTGACCCTGATATGCAAACTGGTACTGTACTTCATTCCAGTAATGGTTTGTGCAATACAATTCAGCTGTCCAACTCAGCAGAAAAACAAGGAATCAAAACAAAAATTAAAAAAAAAAATAAATATTTTTTTTGCTTGCTTAGATAGTTAAACTATCTCATAAGGGTTGGGACAGGTAAGGCACCTGCCAGATAGCTCAAAAGAAAGGACAGGACCATGTCAGTAGGAGTTAGGAAACATGAATGTTGTCTCTTCAGTACTGCAATTGGTCTCAGTGCATTTTCACTGGCATTATTCTTGGGGTAGAATCACAGAATGGTTATACTTGGAAAGGACCTTAAAGACCAACGAGTTCCAAAACCCCTGCTGTGATTCGAACCTCCCACTAGACCAGGTTCCCACTAGACCAGGTTGCTCAAAGGCCCATCAAGCTTGGCCTTAAATGCCTCCAGGGATGGGGCATCCACAACTTCTCTGGGCAACCTCTTCCAGTGCCTCACCACCCACACAGGAAAGAATTTCTTCCTAATATCCAATCTAAATCTCCCCTCTTCCAGTTTAAAGCCATTACCCCTTGTCCTATCACTACACTTCCTGACAAAGAGTCCCTTTCCTTCTCTCCTGTAGGCTCCCTTCTGATACTGCAACACTGCTATAAGATCTCCCCAGAGCCTCCTCTTCTCCAGGCTGAACAGCCCCAGCTCTCTCAGCCTGTCTTCGCAAGAGAGGTGCTCCATCCCTCTGATCATCTTTGTGATCCTGCACTGGACCCATTCAAACAGTTCTACCTTCTTTCTCTGTTGAGGACTCCGGAGCTGGACACAGGACTCAGGTGTGGTCTCATGAGTGCAGAGCAGAGGGGCAGAATCACCTCCTGTGACCTACTGGTCACACTTCCTTTGATGCAGCCCAGGATATGGTTGGCTTTCTGGGCTGCCAGCACACACTGCCTGCTCATGTTGAGCTTCTCATTCAGGAGCACTCCCAGGTCTTTCTCCTCAGGGCTGCTCTCCAGCCATTTTCTGCCTAACTTGTAGTTGTGCCTGTGATTACCGTGTCCCAGGTGCAGGACCCTGCACTTGGCTTGGTTGAAATTCATGCCATTTGCATTAACCCATCTCTCAAGCCTATCCAGGTTCCTCACATTAAGTGATGTGCAATTGCCACTTAAGTAGAAACACACCATGTTGCTTACTGCCTTTGCTTATAAAATTTTTGAGAGCTTTATGTCACCTGAACAGAGCTGCCCAAGGACTGAGTAGCTCTGTGACCTCTCCTTGTCACAAACCAGTTGTACCTACATAATGCTTCTCAAACAAGCACTTTCTTTACAGCAGGGAGAAATGGATCATCAAGCAAGATTAAAAGCCTGGTCAGAGAAAAGTGACTTTCTTTCATCTCAGCCAAGGTTTCAGCTGCTCTTAAACCCCTAATTGCTGGGCCTTCACACTCCACTTCCTAGACTGAGGCATGATGTGGACTGTTTATTTATTTATCTCCTCCTACCAGTCTTCTACAGAAAATACAGCAGTTCTTTTATTTTGTGAAGTAGGAACATTTGGCAGCACTGCAGGTGCATTTTGTCCAGTATCTCTGTTACTGCAGGCAGAAGCTAAACGGGTAATTAGGGATGCAAAAATCTCAAGAGATTCAGAACTTTCTTTCTGACAGGCACCCAGGAGTGCTCTTGTTTATATACTGTCCAAAGACATCAGTCAAACCTCATATATTTATCACTTCTATTGCAGTGTCCTGTTCGAAGACAATAGCTAAAACTGGTTTATGAGAAAGTTCCTCTGACTTCCTACTGCTTGCCTTAAAGCCCTTGGGCTCTTGGGAGTGTTAAGTCAGAATGGGTTTGTTTAGGTAAACATACATTTCTTAGGACTCTGCATTTAAATTGAAACATCCCAGGTTCGTTGTTCTGTGTCATAAGAAAGGCTAGACTACATTTGGTTTTATGTTTAGATCCCGGGATTCGAATGCTATCGTACAGTAATATATAAGCCAGGCAAGTAAGAAACAGAAAAGCTAGCAGATGCATAAGTTTCTCTTTGAAAGGTTATTTCTGTGCTTAAATCTTATGTGTTTTTCCAGCTAGAGCAGTCAGTCTAAAGCTGATGTCACTTCACTTTTTCCTATCTTGCCTCTCTTATACCCGGGATCATCACTGTTTTCAAGTGAATAGACAGGGTACTTTCGCTGTCAGAACAGTGACTGGGCTATCTATACTAAAAGGAAAAATGTTAACATTTTTCCTCTGGTTGGTTTTTGTTGTTTGGTTTGGTTTTTTTTTTTTTTTTGGTTGGTTGGTTTGGTTTTGTTTTGTTTTTGGTTTTGTTTTTGTTTTTGTTTTTGTTTTTTAACATACCAGAAAAAGAGAAGTTGATTGTTATTGAACAGCACTCCAAGAATAAGAGAACACTATAGTGGTACAGAAGCACAAGTACAGTCACACATTTGTGTGCAATCTTATTTGCACAACAAAGTGTCTAAATAAACAAGCCTTTCTAAGTCCTTTGCAAAGACAGCTATTTTGCTTCTGGAACTGAGCTGGTATATTCATGCAGTGGGGCAGCATGATTTAGCTGAATTCAACACCTTGAGGTTGTCTGTATCTCAGGACCCTGTGAGATGGAGATATTCTGAGTTGCTTTATCTCATTTTCTTCCTAGAAATCAATCCTGTAAACAGGGCGTATTGTAGTCTGGTTGGGGGCTTCATTTAATCTTTCCTGGCTTTGCAAAACAGCAGCTTGTAAAACTTCTTTCGATTAAAGCAGAACTAATATAAAACATAATTTCCTTCTGGTTTTAAGTCTCAGGTTAAATTAAAAAATAAAGATCCAGCAGACAAAAACAAGGAAAGATTTTAAAATTTACATAAGCAATATTTTCAGAGATTAAAAAAAAAAAAAAAAAGTTCATTATGAACCTTGGGCAAAGGTTTGAGTGGTTTCTTATTTGATCAGAACCTATTTGTTTATCCCTAACTTTAACCATATGGGAACAGTTTTATGGAGCAGGCTCATAAAATGAAAATGACAGAGCGCACAGCTCAATCTGAGTCTGCTTGGGCTGTAAATATCTTGTTATCACCAGCTATGATGCTCTAAACCTTAACTCCTGGATTTGCATAGTCAGTGCTGTGCTCTTGCAGACTATAAAGGTTGTTTCAGCCTGAAGATCCAGAAATGGAGAATGCCAAAACCACACATTTATACAGAAAATGTCATTATTGTAAAAGCAAAGGGTAATATAAAGGTGGCCAGCATCACCCTTCTTTCCATAAGAAAGAAAGGACAGCAGGAAGGAGGGAGGAAAGGAAAGGAAAGAGGAAAGGAAAGGAAAGGAAAGGAAAGGAAAGGAAAGGAAAGGAAAGGAAAGGAAAGGAAAGGAAAGGAAAGGAAAGGAAAGGAAAGGAAAGGAAAGGCAAAGACTTTTCAATAAAGCTGTCAGTCACAGGGTGAGAAAACTCCATCCCAAAAAGGCAATGTGACTTGCCCCAGCAGCAAAACCGATCAGTACTAGAGTAAGCAAATAAGTAAATGTCTTAAATACAGTCATAATTCAATTTTTCTGCTTTCTTTTACTGACAACTTCTACATCACAGTTGCACATCTCTTGTTGCACATCTCTTGTGGCACTGCTGTTCTTACTTGCTCTAAGACTTTTATTGTGTTAACTTTAAGAAAGAAAGAATTAAAAAAAAAAAATCAAAACCCAAAAACTAATAGCACTCTCAGTTCTGCTACCTGGAGGAATGCAAAAGCTCCTCTCCCACTTCCAGAGGATACCTAATGGCTCAGTTCAGTGGTTCCATATCAGCTCCAGCTGGTCGTCTGATAGAAACTTCCCAAGATTTATGAGCCTCAAAACACTTATGCATCTGATCCAGCTAAGTTCCAGTGGCTCTGCACCACTGGCGTGCTGAGAAGAGTTAAAATTTGGCCCTAGCTGGTGTTATACCTGCTTCCATCAGAGCCTATTTACAGATCAGATTGATTGTAAAGCTTTATTGTTTTATAAGTCTCTGCTTGGTCTGTTACCAAGTCACATTAACAATCTGCTAATGACTTTCATTATTCCCAAAGCATCCACAATAGGTGTCTACAACCTGGAAACAGTCCTTAGAGGAGAGAAGAATAATGGCCGTAATTGTGTTGAACTGTTCCTCAAGTGACATTTCTGATGTACTGGTACTGAGGTTTCTGAACGTAGTTTCTGCTCCCTGAGCAGTGACTGGCCCATAAACAAAGGGATGTTAAGGAAATGTAAAGGCAAACGGTGACAATACAGTGCAAAAAGATTGAATTCACACCTGTCAACACGTAACTTCAGAGAAGGAAGGGAAAAAGCTAAGGGAAATTCAAGCCTATCTGGATCTGCTTCCTAAAAGTAAACCCTCATCCATCTTTAATGGAAATAGTGGAAGTAAACAGGGTGGCTTTGGTCATTTAAATGTAAATTTGGCAAGTCTCTGCAGAAGCTATGAGGAAAAAATCCCGTCTTAACAACTTGATGAGACTTTGTAAATCCAATCTATATAGTTTCTTGGTAAGGAAGGTGGTGCTAAATAACGATTAGGACATTAGCGACCAACTGCAAAACACAGCCCTTGTTCACGGCTCCAACTGACCTGCAATCTGACATTGAGCAAATAACCTCATTCATCTGTTTTCTACTCATCTTTTATTTCATTGAAAAATAAGTTTTTTGGTACTGCGGATAGTTGTCTTCTGATATATTTAGAGAGCAGGAATAAGCATTTAGGGGAAGTTTCAGCTGATGCTTTTGAGCACATCTATGCTTGGAAATAAAATAAAACCATAGTTCTGTGATTAGAAAGCTTTAGAGAATCCATTCCCCGATCAGTTGTTCCTATGGAAAAAGATGACTTTTTTTTCTCAGCCTCCAGGATTTTCTGTAAGCAGATATAATTTCTATAAACTGGACTTCATCAATGGTGGAGAGGACTACATTAAAAATATATTTTAAAAAATATTTATTGAACATTACTGAATCAAATCCTTTATATCAAAATAATAAAAAAAAACAGTGATTTTTTTTATTTTTTTTTTTTTTAAATGCTGGGATAAATGGGAATTGCTATGAATAAACAAAGAATGTCGTAGCAAATCTAACCTTACGGTAAAATGAACAAGCAATTTAGATAATTCAGGGAAAAAATGGTTTAGAAGTGTGGGATTCTTTCCCAGCCAAAAATTTCTCACATGTATGTATACAATCAATTTACTGTGCTGGACTATACACCTCACCTCCCCTGTCCCTGGCAGCCACCAGTGCTTGCTGAAAACAAAAGGAGAGGCAGCATAGACTTTAAAGAGTCAGGTCAGACTTTTGCTCAGGTTGAAAAATGTTTCTCTCTGAGGTGGTTTTAACATACTTTAACTCACACAGTGTACTCTTGACAAGGATGGTAGAAATTAAGAATGTTCTACTTTCTATGGGCCTGCAACCATCTTTCACAGACTCATCAAGTCAGGTCTAAATTGCTATTAGAGCCCAAAGGGAGTCNCTGCTACAGCATACCCTGAGCTGTACATCTACACATTTCTTAAAAACCTTCTGAGATGGTGACTCAACCACCTCCTTGGGAAGGCTGTTCCAGTGCATGATCACTCTTTCACTAAAGTAGTTCTTCCTAATATCTAATCTGAACCTCCCCTGCCACAACTTCAGGCCATTTCTTCTGTTTCTGTCATTATTCACTTGGCAACGCCCAGCTCTCTACAACCTTTGTAGAGGGAAATGAGGTCTCCCCTCAGTCTTCTCTTCTCCAAACTAAACA